>MCFE01000633.1:0-51096 GCA_002104905.1 Basidiobolus meristosporus CBS 931.73 | reverse complement strand
GAGAACAAGTAGATTATGTGGTTTTCACTTAATGATTTATTGAATATAAAAGTAGTATTTATACTTTTACATGGTCTTGGCATTACAAACACGTAGAATAGGTTAAGGAAGGTCCCAAGAACATGTGCAAAGTTTGGGGCTGTTTGGACAACTTTGAGAATTTTCATGTTCTGGGTACCTGGTATTTTGGTGAAAATATTCTAAGTAAATCCCAACAAGGAATTTGGTCAGTATTCTCTAGGATTTGAAGGTGATGATCTAAGTGACTAAGTTAGGTGAATATTTAGGTGGAAAATACGAATTTTTACAACAGATTGGACATCTTGAACTCCTTAGATAGGCTGGATTTAGTCTCTTCCAATGTTTCTAGGTTATTGGTGGCTATAATAAGATCATCCACATATAGAGCTAATAGAACTGGATTTGCTCTATCTGGCTTATAGTATATACTATAGTCAGCATTACTCCATTTGAAACTCAAAGATTCCAATTAAGAATCTATCTTGCAATTCCAGGCTCTTGGTGATTGTTTGAGACCATATAGTGACTTTTTAAGCTTGCAGACCAAATGGGGGTTATCTTGGTCAACAAACCCATCAGGCTGGTCCATATACACATCCTCATCAAGTTCTCCATTCAAAAATGCAGTTTTTACATCCATTTGATGAATAAAAAACTTATATTTGGCTGCAATAGCCAATATTAATCTGATGGAATTAAACTTGGCTACCGGTGCAAAGGTCTCAGTATAGTCAAGTCCTTTTGTTTGAGAGTATCCTTTGGCTACAAGTCTTGCTTTGTATCTTTCAATTGTACCATCAGCCTTGTGTTTTGTCTTGAAGACCCATCTGCATCCAATTGATTTTTGGTTGATTGGTAATTTGACTAAGTCCCAAGTTTGATTTTCCATCAGGGCCTGATATTCCTCAGTCATTGCAGATCTCCAAAACTTCATCTGAGGGCTATTTAGGGCCTCTTTTACAGTCTGGGGTTCATCAATATGGACTGAATAGGCATAGGCTAAGTTTGTACCCTCATTAATATAGTAATTTGGGCTATTTCTTGTCCGATTTGATCTCCGGGCATTTGATACTGGAATGATCACTTCTGGGATATTCCTGGGCACTGATTCTGGCTGAACCATGGTTGTAGAGTCCTCTGGAGTGAAAAAATTTTCATTGTTTTGCTCTAATTCAATCCTGACAATTGGTGGACTTAAGATCAAATTTTTGTCATCATCTGATGTCATTTTTTGTGAAAATTTTGAATTTTCATCAAATAACACATCCCTGGACTTGATAAGCTTCTTTGCTTTGGTATTGTAGAGTCAGTATGCCTTACTCTCATTGCAGTAGCCCAAAAATATGCATTTTATACTTTTTGGCTCAAATTTTGACTGATTTCCGGCCAGTTTTTTGGCATATGCTGTGCACCCAAATATTCTTAGATGTTCTGCACTTGGTCTGTATCCATACCATGCTTCAAATGGAGTAGAATCACAAAGTACTCTGTTATAACTCCTATTTTTAAGGTATACAGCAGTGGCAACTGATTCCGCCCAAAAATCATAGGATAATTTTTGATCATGGATCATAGATCTTGCCATATCAATTATTGATCTGTTAGCTTGTTCTGCTACTCCATTTTGCTGTAGGGAGTATGGAGCAGTAGTCTCTTGCTTTATCCCATGAATTTTGCAGAAGTGGATGAAGAGTTTTGAGGTATATTCTCCACCATTGTCAGAGCGTATTTTCTTGATTTTTTCACCAGTTTCTCTCTCCACCATGGCTTTAAACTCCCTGAACTTAGACAGAGCTTCTTCCTTTCTCTCCATGAAGTAGACCCATGTGTATCTTGTATAATCATCAATAAAAGTGATTAAATACTTCATCCCGCCTAAGGATAAATTTTGCATAGGTCCACACAGATCTGAGTGAATTAGATCTAATTTTTTCTTAGTTTTGATTAACCCAGAGCTCTTGAACGGTTGTCTGGCTTGTTTCCCATATATGCAGGCTTCACAGTGCTCCAAATTAGCTGGGGGATCAATTTTCACTCCAGAAATTAGCTGATCTTTGATCATTTTGCGCAAATAATCAAAATTGATGTGCCCAAATCTCCTGTGCCAAAGCATTGGTGTTTCTTCATTTAAGTTACTTATATTGGCTTCCAGATATGATGGAATATAAGTCAACTTGTATAGATTCTGATCTCTGATGCCCAAAGCAATATGAGCACCATTTTGATCAGTGATCCTGCATCCAGAATTGTCAAAACTGAAACTGAGTCCTTCTGCTGTGGCCTTGCTTACAGAGAGTAGGTTCTTGGCTATTTCTGGTACATAGAGTACTTCTTTAAAGGTCAGTGTATAGCTTCCTTCACTGCTTCTAAGGTTTACTTGGATAGTTCCTTCTCCCAATGCATCAAGTGTTCTATTGTCACCCATGAAAACCTTCTTAATTGGAATTTCTTGATATTGGGTAAAAAGTTCTTTTTGGTGTGTAAAGTGTTGAGAAGCTCCAGAGTCAATATACCGCATCTGAGAATCCTTGTTTGTGGTCATATTCAGTGCAGATATGAATAGTCTATCTTCAGTTGTTGCAGCATTTCCATATTCAGGCTTCTTTTGCTGATTATCTTTCTTTTTGAGACACCGGTCTGATGTGTGTCCTTTCCTTTTGCAGTAGTTGCAAAATAGGTTGCTGTTGCCTTTGTAGGGTCTTGGGTACCTCCTTTGTTGGTTATCATTGCTTATTAAAGCATTTTCTCCTTCCTTCTTATTGGTGCTTGATTTTCTTAATTCTTCATCCAGGAGCCTTCCATATACGTAATTTAAGGTCAAATCTTCAGTTCTGGACTCTAGGGCTGATACAAGGCCCTGAAACTTGTCTGTCAGGCTATTCAGGATGGTAACTATCACATCCTCATCAGTAGTTGGTACGCCCACAGATTCCATCTCATCTACCAGCAGGGTAATTCTGTTAATTAGATTTTTCATTTCTTCTCCTGGCAGCATCTTTGTAGTAAAGAATTTTCTTCTCAGATACATTTTCTTGGCAGCTGAACATGACTGGTAGGTGTCTTCTAATGCCTTCCAGGCATTCTTTGCCGTTTTTGCTCTTGAGCATTGAATTAGCAATTTGTCCTTGACATTAAGGCAAATGCAGTTAAAGGCACTTTGTTCTTTCTTCTGGTACTTTAAGGCTTCCTCTCCCACGTTTTTAGGAGGGCATTCTTCTCCCATGACAATATCCCAAAGGCCTCTTTCTTGCAGCCGCATCTTCATCTTCACCTTCCACACTTGGTAGTTAGATCCATCCAACTTTTCAGCAGAGGGAAAAATTCCAGTAATAGCAGTAGTAGACATTGCAGAGAGTGACAGCTTGGGGCTCATAACCTGTTGTAAGAGTCTTGGAGATATTGGAAGTGATTTGGAGAACAAGTAGATTATGTGTTTTTCACTTAATGATTTATTGATTGCAAAAGTAGTATTTATACTTTTACCTGGTCTTGGCATAACAAACACGTAGAATAGGTTAAGGAAGATCCCAAGAACATGTGTGCAAAGTTTGGGGCTGTTTGGACAACTTTGAGAATTTTCATGTTCTGGGTACCTGGTATTTTGGTGAAAATATTCTAAGTAAATCCCGACAAGGAATTTGGTCAGTATTTTCTAGGATTTGAAGGTAATGATATAAGTGACTAAGTTAGGTGAATATTTAGGTGGAAATACGAATTTTTGCAACAATATGTGGTGGTGTAGAGATACTCCTGGGAGAAGCTACACAACTCAAGGTGTGTGAGGTGTCTGATGGGTGCAATAACCTCTGTGTCTAAGCTGCTGGTGTCTTTGTCAATATGTAACTATGGTAAAAGCTCCTGCTTCTCTAGCTTCATAGGTGCTCCAAGTGTCTCCAAAGGCCTCTGTGTGTCTTGTGCACTACCCTGAAAAGCTCCTTGATGGCAGGTCTGAGATGTGCTGTTGAAGGCAGGTGCAGTGATCAACTGCTAATCAATAAAGGAGAAGTGTTACTGATAGAAGTGATGATTTATTGAAGAGGGATTGCTTTCCCTTAAATACTTTTCCTGATTGCCAAGTGATTACTAATGACAAGGTTCTAGAAGATTCTAGGCATCAGTGGAATTCTTAATGACATCACTATGAGCTAAAAATATGCCAAGAATGTCCTGAAAGGTTCTAAATGGCACAGCACATCCAACCAATCAGGAATCAGTAGTCTGAAACCTGTGCAACATAGAAATACCATATATGGTATTGAAATGGTAGGGATGGTAACACAGACCTAGGTCACATGTCACAGGTACTGACGCAGGTACTTGCCTATGTAGATACATATACTGATCACAAGGCTGAATAACATCTGGGATAACTAATGCTAATAACTGATTAGGGTAAACATCATATGGGGATAATACTTATAATATGGGCAAAAGGAGAATGGAATAATCCTGATAAGATAAAATATGGATAAGTATATCATAATGGCTATATGAATAAAGTTGTCAGTGGGAGGTATGCTTACCTTACCACACTGCTGGGAGCAATGCATTTACTCTTCAACAATATCCCTATATTGATGATCTAGTGTACATAGGGCATTTCAGCCTTAATGAACCCTTGGAGATGCCAGAAATATCTAATGAACTGACACAATGCCACAGGATATCTGCTACCCAAAGTATTTCTTACAAGCTCTTTTCAATACTTATATGTATATGCAACTATACAAGTGCAAGGACTAGACAAACCAGATAAGAACTTATACAAGTGACCTTTTGAAGCAATTTCTACCAGGAGTACACTGAAAGTATTGAGACTTGTATCTTGGCAGTGTAGAAATATATCAAGAGGCAGATTACTGATGCAAACCTGGTGCATCTATGGCTCTTATGCAAGGAGTTTGTTGCAGGATATGAGTAGCTGTTCTACAAGCATTAAGCTGCACATGTAGATCTCTGCTGCCACTGCATCCAAGATTGCTCAATCTTGCTTGGTGTGTGAAGAATATTGGGCCTTGGTTCACCTTTTTAGAGCTTCTATGGAGTGGATATGTGGGAGATAGGAAGACATGTCAAGTTGCAAGCACTACCATATCCCAATCTCATGAAGAATATTACATACATGTTGATCATGGATGTGATGAGTTGGAACATTGAAGACAGTCAGGAAGAGTTGAAAAACACTGGGAACAGATGTGCACATAGAGACATCTTTGCCTTTGGCATTACAAAGCAGAGCAGCTCTAAAGCATAGGTAATGAGCTAACTAATGGAAAGTTGGGTTGGGCACTACCAGCAACCAATTTTCATTAGAATATTTTACCATATTATGCAAGGCTTCTCCTGAATGCAAGCCAACTACTACACAATTAAATATAGTATTCATACAAGCAAGAGCAAAGTGTACCTTTCAAGGGGTCTAGAGTCTAGCAGGGAGAAGTAATATAAAGGCCAAGTGCCTAAAAGTATCTTGCAGATACTCAAGAGGTGCTTAAGGCAAAAGTCACAACAACCATGCCCATGTTTGTAAGATGTATATGTTACCAAGAATAAAAGGTACATGGCAGTTTTGCAAGTATCATACTGAAAAGCCATAAAGTTGAGGTGATAGAGGTATAACAACTGTGTTGGGTGTGTGTGTATATAGAGGTTTGTAAGCATGTTCCAACTATATGTGAAATACCCATGGTGGTAGTTGGTAAGCAAATAATGAGGGGTTAATCTACAATAAGATATATGAATGGTGCAAGGGGAGATAGCAAAGGGAATGGCTATGTTGTAAACTTGTATGTTGGCATTACATAGAACCAGCTGTAGGCCACTGTACTGCTGCTATAATGCCAACAGATGTTCACATCAAGGCTGTCAGAATACTGTCAGGTTTTTTTTCCATATATGCCATGTGCATGCACTGACTGGTTGGCTCCACTCAAATAAATATAGATTATATTAAGACAATTGAAGTACCATTCAAATCTCATCAAAGGACTGCCAAGACACCATTAAGTTTACTTACCCTTTTAGCAATAAAATCCCCAAATCTCTGTCACAATCCCATCAGATGACTTTCAGAGGGTCAATAATTCCAAGCTGTTGGAACTATGATGGCCTCATTGCAGGAGCATTAAGGCTGATCAAGATTTGACCTACCTGCACAACCAGATTATTTTTCATGGGGAGGAGAAAAGTATTATAAAGCTCCTCAATGGTTTAACTGAGCCAAAGTGACAAATAAGTACAGAACTGTAGAATTGGCAGAGAGTAGCAGGAATATTGGCCAAAAGATCCTGTCCTAATATTGTTCTTGGATATAGCTTGGTTTGGCTATAAAGGCAATAAAGTTGGCTTGCTATGCAGCTTATGCTGGGTGCTACTAGGGGTGCTAGATTTACAATCATGGGTAGAAGCTGAAGCAATGTTGTTGAATATATCATTTTACTAAGACACAATTTTAAGTTTGTTGAGACATACACCAAACCAGAAGGCTTGATAATTTTTATTTATACATTCCTAATCAAGCTAGTGCCAAGGGACCATTGATATTAATCAATTTGGTTGTTGCTAGTTGCCCAATATGAACAAAAATTGTCTTGTCAATCAACTGATGTCTTGGCAACAACTATATGGTTGGATAGATCCCAGATAGCCAGTCTCCTGGGGAGGCTTGGCATATCAGATGATAATGTAATAACCACATGAATAGTGTATTGGTATGACAGCCCAAGTCAGATTCCAAGATGGGATAAATAAGCCATCACTGGGATTAGGAATGATCAAAATTGGTTAGGGTACCAGATTTCTTAAATAAGTAAAATTGCTTTAGTTTTGAATATTGATGCACAATCTACACCAAGTTTCTCTAAACATACATTTCTCAATATCTCGGGTATCAGCTATTTGGCACACAAGTAGAAATACTTTCCCAGAGTAAACTAAAGCAATTGTTATTGATGCTAAATCAGGTGATCAGCCGCTCAGTATTTGTATCATGATTTTGGCCAAACATTTGAAGAAAACACACCCACCAAATGCTGGTACAACATCCTAGGAGCATGTGTGCAAAGTATAGGACTACTTGAAGAGCACTGATATTAATGATGCACTGGGTACCTGGAGTCATGGTAGACATAAAACTTGTTCAGTTGGATAGTGCCACATAGTGCCAGCCTGTTTATAGTGCCGGATTGATCTGGCACTCTATGGCACTATCTGGCACTATAATTTCTACCATGATGCCAGTGGTATGATACAGTTACTGGTAATTTTACTCAATCATACTTATGTTGCTCAGAATAGTGCTTTCCTTGCTTTATTTACTCTTCATAATGCTCCAGACACATTTCTCTCAGTGGATGTCTTCTTGTATGAACATACTGTGCATTAATAAGTATCTTAACTATTTTACTTATTCTGCTGTTTTCACCTATATATGACTTTCCTCTGTATTTACCTGCCAATATGCTGAATCTCATCAGATATCCAAATGTGTGCTCTACCCTTACTCTGAAATGTTTAAATATCTCATTGTAGAGCTTCTGCTTCCTGCTAAGCACACCATTCCTTGGCTTCCTATAAGCTGTAATACATCCTAATCTCTGACAATCCTTTCCTATATAGGCTAAGTCTGCCATACATTTCTCCCCTCTACTGAATTCAGGATGATTCTCTACCCAGAGTGCTTTGTCATGCCTACTTCCAGCAAATGGCCCACTAAACCAGATGATGTTACCCTCAATGTCAGACAGTGCTTGAAACTTCACACAGTGTGCCTTGTACTTGCCAGAATAAAAGTGCCTCTGCCCTCTTGAAGGTCTGTTAATCCTCACTGGGAAGGTATCCAAAATACTCCTGATATGGAACCTGTTGCTGAACACTCTGGGATATGGAAGTCTATTGAAGCTTCTGAACCTAGAATTCCAAGCTTGGTCTAAGTCATTCATACCCTCTGCAAGGTGGTTCTCCATTGCTGTCAGCTGGGAATGAAAGCTTGTAGGACTTTTGTTGCCATGGATGGTGGGATGAAACCATGTAGGGCAATAGTTCTTGTAATAGCAGAGAAGCTTCACAAAGGATCTCCTTGAGTAGATTGGGGTTGATGGTCCACAGTACTTGGTATAGATCTCCTCCAGTGTGTCAAGAGGAAATCCAGTGGTAGTGATGGGATTGATGAGAAAAGACCATTCAGATGAGTAAGTCATATTAAAATTAATGGATGATTGTATTGAGGCGGTTTGAATCGATTTAGCGCAATCTGCGTTATTTATCTGATTCTTAACACATTATGGTTAAATCTCCATCAATTGCCATGTATCCCATCATTATGTCGCAAAAATCATTTGCAAACAATGCCTTGGTACTTTTATTGATGCTTTAATCATAGGTTTATAATCAAATAGGAAATCTGCAATTGATGTGATCTGATCTGTGTCAATGTGATCCAAGATACATCATGCATAATATATGGAAAATTCAACAATCACTTTAGTTTTCATATATATTTCATATAAGACCAGGTTGATGCCAATATACTGCTGTATAAGTATCCAAATCCGTTGCTATGGTCCCCATACCAAGCCTCAACTCATCTTTAGTACAACCCAGACAAAACCCATCCCCCAGCTCACAAGCGCAGTCCGGACCGGAGAAGTCTATGTCGGATTTGTTTGAGTTCTTGCCAAATGATTTTAGTATGGCCCAAGTGTCTATGATGAGCCTTCATACAGATATTTGGGCACTACTGATTAATCTAGCAGAACTAGATACCTCAGAGAGTCGACAAAGATGGAAGAATTTGAGTAGAAAGCTGTGGCATGAGTTCTACATCAAGATGCCAGCCGATGTATGTAAAGATATATAACAAGACAAGTATTGAAATCAAAAATGAGCTGAGAATGAGGGGATTTGACGAAGAAGCCGCGCAGTAACAATTTTGCGCGCAGTTTGCACAGTACGGGCCGGACGCATCTGTTCGTGCCTCAACTTTGGGAACCAAAGAGATTTTGAATGAGTTTTTGCCTCAAATGACTAATGTACTACATGATATATTAGTAGAGCTAAGTGGCTTCCGAGAGCAATATACACAGGACTCATCCAGGCAACAGCTCCAAAGTATCAGACAGAGTGTAAGTGAATACCTTGAGGAATCAGATGGTGAGCTTCAGGAGGAAGAATACAGACCGCAAGCAACATTGTCCAGATCATGCCAGCACGCCTTGCTGGATTCCCTACCATCTCTTGCAACCACAGCGCGCCGGCACACGTCAGTCCAGACCACGCCAACACCCTTTACCAGAACGCCCCGCGTTGAGTCAACGCGCGCGCTTCAGAGCAAAACAACAAGAACTTGCCAAACTGCTCATTTAGACACGAGTCCATTGGAGCGGACCAAGTCGCGTCAACATGCGGCATCACATCAAACTCAGCCAAGGGCCATCTCAACGCATCAAGGCGTGCCTGCGCGTGCCGTTTTGCCTGACCATCAGCAAGTTACTTCTGGTGAACTGACTGATGATGACCAAGATGAAGTGCCTCAACCACCGGAGCCCTTGGCAAGTAAATGAACGCGTCAGCACGTGGCACTACAGGCCGGTTCAGTTGGTTCAGTTGGAGCAGTTCAGCGCGGCCAAGCTGCAGCATTGCACTCATCAACTAGGAGGCAAAATACTGACTACAAAAACACAAGTAGCCAAGATGATAGTCAGCCAGGAAGTAGTATAGGTGTGCAAAGTGAGTCACTACCAAATGCTTCAGTAGTAATCCCTGTGAGAAAAAAACCCAGGAGAAGATGATGCAATTGCTTTGAATTGCTCACATTTGTAATGATCCTGACAACCCTTTTTTTTTGCGATCCAAATTGAGCCATTGCAAATCAGTGATCATCAAATTTTTGATATAAGCAATATCAAGGTCGTCTCACATTTGAGACAGAACCCCTATAAATAAACACCCTGCATATATATACGACATCTGTAATACCAGTGCAGCTATTGGATCTGTTTTGCACCTACATGATTGCTTGCGTGCTAGCTATGACACCTTGTCCAATCACTAGGATCAGGGATTTACTTGCTCAATGGGCAAAATGGGATATTTAATGGCAAATCAGGTAGCTTTTTCAGTAGTCAATGAGCCAATTGGGGGCTGCCAGCTTCAGGATACTTTTGGACCAATTAACCACTGAGATACCGTCCAATTGGAGTGAGGGTAACCAAAATGGTAAGTATCAGTGTAGTTTATAGTGTGAAACACATTTATTTCCATTTACATTAAAGAAACATATCCAAATACCAGATTTTACCTGCCATTATAGTGGTATCCAATCACGCACGTGATGCAAACATTACAAGTTGGCGCAATCATCCGTGCCAACCTTATTGTGTCAGATTGTGCCATAGTGTGCAAGATCATCCCGCATAGTGCCAAATTGTCCAAGAACAATCCTGCCTTCTGGTAGCTATAATATTGCGCCCGATCATTCTTTGCAACTGCGGATTGCGCCACACGCCCTGGCACGGTACAATGGAACAAGTCTATAATGCAAGTAAGTTACAACAAAGAATTCTACCTAAATTTACTATGATTTATGGATAATGATCTAAATGTTAAAGTAGGGTAGATATTTTGATGAAATCACAGAGTTTGCAAAACCCCCACTGAATTAAGTACCTACACTAACTAGCAGTAACCACAATCTAAGACATTTATATTTGTCTCTGGTTACTAGCTTGATGAGTGTGACGCAAACCTGCCATGTGAGGGACAGTAGGGCAAGCTAACTAAGTTATACTGTATTGCTTCATGTACGGAGTGATATCTAACATGGATGTTCTTTGTTTCAGCAAAATAAGTTGGATTTTTACTCAATTGTATGTTTCAAATCTTGACTTAGGATTTGTAGAGGAATAGGGAGTTTAACTAGTATTGTATTCCCTAAAACGTGAGCTGATTTTGATTGGGGATACAGCAGCACCTTATATGCATTCTGTCAGATCAACTGCTGACTAATTTGATTTCCTAATGTAGGTTGTGGTTGGTGATGCATTTGATTGCATCATCACCCAATTAAATTTTTCTGAGCATATCTATTTCTGTTGGATAAGAATCTGAAGAATTTTCTACTGACTAATACTACTGACTTGATAGGTAATGCTGATTCACTGACAGGCTAAACATAGTTGGTTTGACTAAGAACGGATCTGACTTAAACATTCAAGTGATAGAGCATAACACTCTGCCCCACTAAGATTGAGTGGGTTCTCCTGAATCTCTGTTCCTGTGATACCAATATCTTGATGGCTCATTATTGTCAGTAGGTACTGTAAGCATGAGTCTGTGTATATGACCTATATACTCCCAGATACTCCCTTGTTTGTTCACAAGTTGGCAAGTTGCAAATGAGCATTCTCTGAATATCTTGAATGGTACTGTTCATTTTGGCTCAAACCTTTTCCAAATGTTGTTTCTCAGCAATAAAAAATTCCCAACTGTCAATGCTTCTGGTAATATAGTCTTATCAGATCTCTGTTTCATCTTTACTACACTTTAAGATACTTTGGCCTGCACCTCCTGACATCTTTGCTCCAGGTACTGATGTCTATTTGGCTGACTGAGTTCATCTTCTAAGACATCCATGAGCTTTGATTATGTGAGATCTCATGGAATTCTTAGTTCACACACACACAAAGTAAGATGACAATTATTGGGAGGTATTGTGCACTCTCACTCTACAGGCAAGAAGTGCCTGGTCTATATACTCATGCCATCTATTCATAGTTTCATTTGCATACTTGCTCAGCATTTTTCTATATCATCCATTTAGCTGCTATTGACTTCATTGGCTCAAGGGTAAAATGCTAAGGTTCTCAGGTATTTGATCTGCTGCATTTCCAGGTAAGCTTCCAATATCTTTTCCATAAAGTTTGCTCCTCTATCAGATAAAATTTCTACAGGGAATCCAGACTTCATAAGGATCTCATGGAAGATGCAACTTGCAACTTCTTGTTCACTGGCTGCAGGTTCAACTTTAGCCACTGGCCATTTAGTGGCATGATCAATTGCTGATAGGATCCACAAGTTACATTTCCTGGTGGTTAGCAGTCTTCCAACAAAGTCACTTCCACATCTTGCAAAGGGTCTTACTGGCTCCAAGGAAAAAGTGCAGAATGCTCTCTGAGGTTAGTCTTGGTTGATTTGGAAATCTGGGCATGTTTTCACTAGCTTTGCAACATCTTGTTTCATTCCAGGTTACCAAACTCTAGCTTTCACAAGGCTATATGTTCCATCAATTCCAAACACTTCATATGTATTGTGTAGCCTATGTAATAAGTTCAGGTAAGCAGCATAAGGGTGATATATAATAGACTTGTTCCGTTGGATAGTGCCACATGGAGCCATGAGTGCCAAATGATGCTGTTGTGTGCCAGGGAGGCCAAGTGAACCTATGCTTGGCCACAGAGTGTGAAACATAGCTCTGCATCTTCATGCAAAGCCACCCCTGTGTTTCACCCATTGTGTTGGAGAAAATTCATTTTTGGACCATTTTTTTAGGTCAATGTTGTGCAGGATGTGTAAGAGCACAGAAGAACTGCAGACATGCATCAGGTACTCAATACCCATGGCACTCTGAATCTCACTCCTGTGGCTTGTAACATGTCATAAAAATTCATGGCACTATTTTGGTCCACTGGTACTATCTGGCACCATAAGTGCTTTGTGTAGATCTTACTTTAGGGCTAATAAATAAATATAGTGCCAGATAGTACCAGTGGACCAAAATAGTGCCATGAATTTTTATGACATGTTACAAGCCACAGGAGTGAGATTCAGAGTGCCATGGGTATGAGTACCTGATGCATGTCCTCAGTTCTTTGGTGCTCTTACTCATCCTGCACAACATTGATCCTCAAAAAAACATCAAAAAATGGATTTTCTCCTGCACCATAGGTGAAACACAGGGGCTGCTTTGCATGAAGATGCAGAGCTATGTCTTACACTAGGTGATCAAATTAGGCTCACATGACCTCTCTGGCACACTATGGCATCTTTTGGCACTCACGGCACAATGTGGCACTATCCAACAGAACAAGTCTAATTAGGCTTCTATCAACAATATGATAGAGTGTTTCATCCTATACTACAAATATGCAACCTTAATCCTGGATTATCTTCTTGATCTTTTCATCAATCTCATTATGAACAGCTTAGTCCTCCAAGTACTCTGGTAATAAGCTAGGCCAATCTGATTTATGCACCAGGTTAAGTGCTGCAACTTGTTCTAGTCTTGATAAGACATCAGCAACCATGGTGTTTTTCTCAGGGCAGTAGACAATCTCCAAATCAGATTGCTAAATACATTTACTTCCTCTTATCATTGTTTGGGACAGTACCTTTTAAGTAAATATATACTTGAGTGAGATATGATCAGTCATCACTTTACATTTGACTCCTGCAATGTAGCATGTCCATGTCTTCAGGCAGTGTATTATGGCAAGCATCTCCTTCTCATGCATTGGATAGTTTTGTTCTGCTGAATTCAACTTCTTGGCTTTGATGCAACTGGATATTCCTTTCCCTCATGTTGTTGGCTCAGTACTCCATCAACTGCATAATTTGAAAAAATATGTGCAGACAGTAAGCTTTTTTCTGAAGATACTAGATCACTTCAACATTTGAGGGGTGTAAGGGCACTTTTGTACCAATCACAATGTGTCCAAGGTATTCAATGTGTTCCTTGAGGAATTCACACTTTGCTAGCTCACCATATAGGTTGTTCTCTTTTAGCTTCTTTAAGACCTTTTTAATGTGCACCAAGTGGTCCCCTTCTGTTTTGCTGTATATCAATATGTCATCAAGGTGGACTACCACAAACTTGTCTAAGTTCTCCTAGAAGATGGTTTGCATCAAGGCCATTAATGTTGCAAGGGCATTGGTGAGGCTAAAACTCATGACAAAGTACTTGTAGTGTCCATATCTGGTGCTGAATGCTGTCTTAAGAATGTCTTCTGGTTTTACCTTAATCTGTTGTATCCTGACATGAGGCCAAGCTTGATGAATATGGTGGCTCCATTGAGTTGGTCCATAGGCCCATCAATCCAAGGTATGGGGTACTTATTCTTAACAGTAACTGAGTTTAGGGCTCTGTAGTCAATGCAGATCCTAGGTGTTCCATCCTTTTTTTTCACAATAAGCACTGGTGCTCCACAAGGTGACTGGCTTGGGCTGACATATCATTGCTCCAATAACTGTTCTATTTATCACTTCATCTCTTCCAATTTTAATGTACTCATTCTCCAAGGTGTCTTGCACACATGTGGGATTTCTATTGTGTCAACAGCATGAAACACATCTCTGATTAGTGGTAGGCTTACAAGCTCATCTAGAAACACATCTGAATATTTCTTTAAAAGAGCATGAGCCTTCTAGGGTGCTGGGGTAGGAGAATCCACCTTTAATACTACTGTGGGGAATATCTGGGAGCCTTTTCTAAATGCTCTACAGAGCTGCATATTGCTAAGTTCACTTGTTTCACACATACAGGAATTGACAAAGTTGAGATCCAGTCTGAGAGATAGGAGCTTGTAGGTCTGGCTGTTTTTTTGGAACTGGGTGACATGGGTTCTCCATCTGATTGATGGATTATAACAGAATAGCCATGTTTTCCCAATACAAGGTCAATCTTGCAGCTGCCAAATAGATAGGCCTGTAAGTATTTGTCATAGTCCTTGAACTTCATTCTTATTGACTGAGTAATACAGCAATTATGTGAGAGTTGCCATCAGCTGCTGAGACTGAAGCTGATTAGGTAGGTTCCAAGTTGATTCCAGCTTTCAAGGGAAATTGCTCTGACATGCACTTATGTGATGCTCCTGAGTCAATGATAATCTTGGCAGGTACTCCATTGATTACTATATTCAAGTAAAGTAGCTCTCCTGGGTTTGAGGTCATTTGTGATAAGTATTCTTTTGTCATATGGAAGGTGAGTTCTAAGCCTTCTTCAAGTTCATTCTCCATTTTACTATGCTCAAGGGCTTCAATATGGCTGAAGGTTCTTGTTGACTGGTGTCTATTTCCTCTCTGACAGCAGTACTTTGAGATACGTCTTTGCTGGTGGCAGTTAAAATAAAGTCCTTACATCTTACCTTCTTATGAGGTGCAATTCTTCTGTATAGCATCTATTTTAATTGGTACTGATCCTGATTGACTTCTTTGATAGTGATTGTAGCCTTTCTGATTAGGTACTGTAGGCTTTCCAAGTCCAAACATGGCTAAGTCATAAGACTTGTTCCATCATTCCAGCTGATCATAGTGCCCAATAGTGCCCTAGCATGCCAGATGGTACTGGATCATGCCACAGAGTGCCAGATGGTGCCATACAGTGCCAATTTGGGATCAAAATTGACATGCATATGACCCTAAAATATCAAATTAATAACAAAATATACAGCACTTTCTGGCACTATCATCAATGGCACAATGGAACAAGTCTATAGTCAATGGCAATCTTGATGGCTTCTTCAATAGTCAGAGGTCTTAAATAGTTTGCTTCCTTGTTAGCTCTTCATTTTAACCCATCAATAGAGTATCAACTTGATCATGTGGTTCATTCTTTCAATTTGTCCAAGTAGACATCTATACACACATATGTATTCTTGAACCATTCCTTTCTGTCTGAGTGCCTTCAGCTTCCTTCTTAGTAGTGTCTGCTAGTACCCAGGTCTAAAGGTATCTTGAGTTTCCAATACAGACTCATCCCAGGTAGAGATAGCAGAGCATCCTCTCATAGTAGCTGACCTGATCTTCTACTGATACCACTGTAAAGCTGTATCTGCTTGGTCAGAGGCTGCATAATGTAACTTGCTTTCCAGGGCAATATCTCTATTCTTAAAAGCTTCTGTAGTTTGAAAGAGCCAAGTTCCCAGGTTTTAATTGACTCTACCATAGTGCCAGTTGACTTTCACACTGAAGTTGCTCTTGACAGGGCTTTGCCAGTTCTGGGCCATGGTAGTCATTCATTGTTGCTGCTGGCTAAAGATCTGGAGTAACTGTTGCTGTTTGGCCAATATTTGCTGCATTGCATTATTTCATTCTTAATTTTCTGACATCTTGAGGGAGGCTACTTTTTTCTCAAGGAGGGAGGTTTCTGGTTATTGCTGCTACCAATGTTACAAGTCTTCCCATAAGAGTTGTGGACAAATAAGGAGTTTAGCTAGTATTATATTCCCTAGAACTTGAGCTGATTTTCATTGAGGTTCCAGCAGCTCATTATACACTCTGCCAGATCAATTGCTGGCTAACTGCATTACCTAATATAGGTTGTGGCTGATGACTCATCTGATTAAATCATCATCACCCACTCAGACCATTCTTAATAAATCTATTTTTGTCCAATAAGGACCTGCTGATTCATCTGCTGACTAATACTATTGACTTGTTAGGTAGCCCTAATACAGTGATAGGCTAAACATACAACTAATTCATTCACCAAAAACTGATCCAACTTAAATATTTAAGTGGTAGATTATAACATGTATCCATCCATGATTATCTTGAAATAAAGCAACAGGGGTTTCTTGACTTCAACCACAGTCATTAAAAAGCTTTCTTAGCTCTGTTGTTTCTCTAGCTGCCTCACATGCTGCTATATACTATAGACTTGTTCCGTTGGATAGTGCCACATAGTGCCAGCCGGTTTATAGTGCCGGATCAATCTGGCACCCTACGGCACTATCTGGCACTATAATTTCTACCATG
This sequence comes from Basidiobolus meristosporus CBS 931.73, assembly GCA_002104905.1. Classification (NCBI taxonomy): domain Eukaryota; kingdom Fungi; phylum Basidiobolomycota; class Basidiobolomycetes; order Basidiobolales; family Basidiobolaceae; genus Basidiobolus; species Basidiobolus meristosporus. Next base: position 34,326 of record MCFE01000633.1, on the reverse strand, counting down.
ATGCCAGTGGTATGATACAGTTACTGGTAATTTTACTCAATCTTACTTATGTTGCTCAGAATAGTGCTTTCCTTGCTTTATTTACTCTTCATAATGCTCCAGACACATTTCTCTCAGTGGATGTCTTCTTGTAAGAACATACTGTGCATTGATAAGTATCTTAACTATTTTACCTATTCTGCTGTTTTCTCCTATATATGACTTTCCTCTGTATTTTCCTGCCAATATGCTGAATCTCTTCAGATATCCAAATGTGTGCTCTACCCTTACTCTGAAATGTTTAGATATCTCATTGTAGAGCTTCTGCTTCCTGCTAAGCACACCATTCCTTGGCTTCCTATAAGCTGTAATACATCCTAATCTCTGACAATCCTCTCCTATATAGGCCAAGTCTGCCATACATTTCTCCCCTCTACTGAATTCAGGATGATTCTCTACCCAGAGTGCTTTGTCATGCCTACTTCCAGCAAATGGCCCACTAAACCAGATGATGTTACCCTCAATGTCAGACAGTGCTTGAAACTTCACACAGTGTGCCTTGTACTTGCCAGAATAAAAGTGCCTCTGCCCTCTTGAAGGTCTGTTAATCCTCACTAGGAAGGTATCCAAAATACTCCTGATATGGAACCTGTTGCTGAACACTCTGGGATATGGAAGTCTATTGGAGCTTCTGAACCTAGTATTCCAAGCTTGTTCTAAGTCATTCATACCCTCTGCAAGGTGGTTCTCCATTGCTGTCAGCTGGGAATGAAAGCTTCTAGGACTTTTGTTGCCATGGATGGTGGGATGAAACCTTGTAGGGCAATAGTTCTTGTAATAGCAGAGAAGCTTAACAAGGGATCTCCTTGAGTAGATTGGGGTTGATGGTCCACAGTACTTGGAATAGATCTCCTCCAGTGTGTCAAAAGGAAATCCAGTGGTAGTGATGGGATTGATGAGAAAAGACCATTCAGATGAGTAAGTCATATTAAAATTGATGGATGATTGTATGGAGGCGGTTTGAATTGATTTGGCGCGATCTGCGTTATTTATCTGATTTTTAACACATTATGGTTAAATCTCCATCAATTGCCATGTATCCCATCATTATGTCGCAAAAATCATCCGCAAACAATGCCTTGGTACTTTTATTGATGCTTTGATCATAGGTCTATAATCAAATAGGAAATCTGCGATTGATGTGATCTGATCTGTGTCAACGCAATCCGAGATGCATCCTGCATAATATATGGAAAATTCAACAATCACTTTAGTTTTCATATATATTTCATATAAGACCAGGTTGATGCCAATATACTGCTGTATAAGTATCCAAATCCATTGCTATGGTCCCCATACCAAGCCTCAACTCATCTTTAGTACAACCCAGACAAAACCCATCCCCCAGCTCACAAGTGTGGTCCGGACCGGAAAAGTCAATGTTGGATCCGTTTGAGTTCCCGCCAAATGATTTTAGTATGGCCCAAGTGTCTATGATGAGCCTTCATACAGATATTTGGGCACTACTGATTAATCTAGCAGAACTAGATACCTCAGAGAGTCGACAAAGATGGAAGAATTTGAGTAGAAAGCTGTGGCATGAGTTCTACATCAAGATGCCAGTTGATGTATGTAAAAAGATATATAACAAGACAAGTATTGAAATCAAGAATGAGCTGAGAGTGAGGGGATTTGACAAGGAAGCCACGCGGGAACGATTTTGCGCTCAATTTGCACAGTACGGGCTGGACGCGTCTGTTCGTGCCTCAACTTTGGGAACCAAAGAGATTTTGAATGAGTTTTTGCCTCAAATGACTAATGTACTACGTGATATACTAGTAGAGCTAAGTGGCTTCCAAGAGCAATATACACAGGACTCATCCAGGCAACAGCTCCAAAGTATCAGACAGAGGGTAAGTGAATACCTTGAGGAATCAGATGGTGAGCTTCAGGAGGAAGAATACAGACCGCAAGCAACATCGTCCAGATCGCGCCAGCACGCCTTGCTGGATTCCCTACCATCTCTTGCAACCACAGCGCGCCGGCGCACATCAGTCCAGACCCCGCCAACACCCTTTACCAGAACGCCCCGCGTTGAGTCAACGCACGCGCTTCAGAGCAAAACTACCAAAACTCGCCAAACTGCTCATTTAGACACAAGTCCATTGGAGCGGACCGAGTCGCGTCAACATGCGGCAGCACATCAAACTCAGCCAAGGGCCATCTCAACGCATCAAGGCGTGCCTGCGCGTGCCGTTTTGCCTGACCATCAGCGAGTTACTTCTGATGAACTGACTGATGATGACCAACATGAAGTGACTCAACCACCGGAGCCCTTGGCAAGTAAAAGAACGCGTCAGCGCGTGGCACTACAGGCTGGCTCAGTTGGTTCAGTTGGTTCAGTCGGAGCAATTCAGCGCGGCCAAGCTGCAGCATTGCACTCATCAACTAGGAGGCAAAATACTGACTACGAATACACAAGTAGCCAAGATGATAGTCAGCCAGGAAGTAGTATAGGTGTGCAAAGTGAGTCACTACCAAATGCTTCAGTAGTAATCCCTGTGAGAAAAAAACCCAGGAGAAGATGATGCGATCGCTTTGAATTGCTCACATTTGTAATGATCCCGACAACCCTTTTTTTTTGCAATCCAAATCAAGCCATTGCAAATCAGTGATCATCAAATTTTTGATATAAGTAATATCAAGGTCGTCTCACATTTGAGACAGAACCCCTATAAATAAACACCCTGCATATATATACGTCATCTGTAATACCAGTGCAGCTATTGGATCTGTTTGGCACCTACACGATTGCTTGCGTGCTAGCTATGACACCTTGCCCAATCACTAGGATCAGGAATTTACTTGCTCAATGGGCAAAATGGGATATTTGATGGCAAATCAGGTAGCTTTTTCAGTAGTCAATGAGCCAATTGGGGGCTGCCAGCTTCAGGATACTTTTGGACCAATTAACCACTGAGATACCGTCCAATTGGAGTGAGGGGAACCAAAATGGTAAGTATCAGTGTAGTTTATAGTGTGATACACATTTATTTCCATTTACATTAAAGAAACATATCCAAATACCAGATTTTACCTGCCATTATAGCGGTATCCAATCGCGCACGTGATGCAAGCATTACAAGTTGGCGTGATCATCCGCGCCAACCTCATTGTGTCAGATTGTGCCATAGTGTGCAAGATTGTCCCGCATTGTGCAAAATTGTCCACAAACAATCCTGCCCTCTGGTAGCTATAATATTGCGCCCAATCATTCTTTGCAACCACGGATCGCGCCGCGTGCCCTGGCACGGTACGATGGAACAAGTCTTATGACTATGTTGTGGAAGGTGCAATGGTTAGTTACTTTGCTGAATTCTATGAAGTTGCTCCTTCATAGTCAGGAAAGCCCTTGTGAAAAATGACTGTGAAGTAACTGCCAAAAGGCCATCTCAAAAATTTAATCCTGTGGCTACAAGGTATGGTGCCACTGGGACACTATAAAAAAACCATTGGAAAAAAATGCACTTTGAATCTTAAAAAAACTGTCAATATTTTTGTGGATGTGAGCCCTTAGCAACTTTTGATTGGTTGTCTGTCATTTCTCACACACTCTGACCCCTGACCCTCAGCAATATCATAATTCTGCATACACTGATTGGCTATTGCCTCTTTTTCACAGTCTTTACTTGCTGGCTCAACCAGTGCCCTTATTTTTCATGCATACACATTGATTTATATCTGCTGAATCTCAAGTTGAAATAAACTGCAGAAAGCAATAACAATACAAGTTCTTTACACAAAACTATCATTAAGCCCAACCTCACCCTCAACAGGTAACTTCATTAGAATCCACCATTTGATATGTATGCTAGCTGTAATGCCATTGGCTCCTGACTTTAGTGATACCCCTGTTGCATTATACCATTGTTAGTACAGTGCTTCTTATACATCCTGCCCTTCAGGTGGCATTACAAGGTATAGTACTTCCTCAACCGGTCTTTGCAGAAAATCCTTGCAATGTTTGAGTGTGTTTTCTTGAGCACTCCACCAGAAGCAGTGAGGCAGCATTATGATGTACATGCTACTAATCTAAAACTCAACTTTGGACATAGTGATAGTCCACAGACTTCTGAGCATTGTTGCTTCACCTATATGCAAGATCTTCACTCTGTCAGCAGCAAATAAGATCCAACCCATGTGAAGATTGCTTTTCCTTATTGATTCTACTCATACTGGGCTAATAGCATTAATTGATGAGAGCTGCAGCTTTTTTACAAAGCTCCCTTGTTGCTGGCTTTGGTAGACTCTTCCATTGAGCATTATTATTGCCATGTTGTTCACAGCTAGCTTGACCAAAAGCTTCCTGGATTGTGCTACATCATTTTCAATGCAAAACTGGCACATCTACTTTAGCTGTCATGATCACATGACAACCGTGAACACCCATGCCAAGTTTCAGCTTCCTAGATCAATTTCTAAGAGATTCCTTCTGGAACCTTCTACCACCTTCCAGAGAGTTCCTGACCATCCAAACCATTGTTACACAATGGAACATTCCATGGAAGCTTTCCAGTGTATTTTTCATAGTCCAGTACCTTATATGGAAGTACCAGGTCACATGACTTGGTCACATGATCAGGTGACCCAATCCATTTCCCCATCCTGTCTCAGTACCGTGTCATCTATGTCATTATCCCCAGCACCATTGCTGTGCCTCACCCCACAACCCCATTAGTATTAGCTAATATCTCTTGGCATCAGTATAGCCAAAAAGTATATATAGTCCTATCCCCCCTTAAGTATTCCTCAGTCTGATAAACACAGGTCTTGAATAAACAGCCTTGCCTTGAATCCTGCCTTGCCTTGATGGTCCACACCTAAGTCCTTTCCTGCCATGCCTAGCTTTTCCTCCTGCCTTGTGTCTATTCCTAACATTTTTATCAGACTCTCCTGACTTACTTGTGGATCCCTGCCTTCTGCCCAAAGTTTGAAGAAAACTTGTAAAAGGAATACTCACCGTAAGTATCACCCATCATCTTTCCCTAGTCTTGTCCTATAAATGCAAAGATACTTTATCTTTGTAAAACTATTGGTCAAAGCTGCATTCACTTTATTACGCTGCTGGTGGAGTTTACAGTTGTTACAGTATTGGAAGCTTTAGTACAATAGACTTATTCCGTTGGATAGTGCCACATTGAGCCATGAGTGCCAAATGATGCCATAGTGTGCCAGAGAGGCCAAGTGAGCCTCTACCTGGCCACAGAGTGTGAAACATAGCTCTGCATCTTCATGCAAAGCAGCCCTTGTGTTTCACCTGTTGAGTTGGAGAAAATCCATTTTTTGACCTTTTTTTTGGATCAATGTTGTGCAGGATGTGTTAGAGCACAAGCCAATTGAAGATATGCATCTGGTACTCAATACCCATGGCACTCCAAATCTAGCTCCTGTAGCTTGTATCATGTCACAAAAATGAATGGCACTATCTTGGTCCACTGGTACTATCTGGCACTATGATCAAATATTAGCCCTAAAATAAGATCTACACAAAGCACTTATAGTGCCAGCTAGTACCAGTGGACCAAGATAGTGCCATTCATTTTTGTGACATGATACAAGCTACAGGAGCTAGATTCAGAGTGCCATGGGTATTGAGTACCAGATGCATATATTCAGTTCTCCTGTGCTCTTTCACATCCTGAGCTACATTGGTCCACAAAAAAAGGTCAAAAAATGGATTTTCTCCCGCGCAATGAGTGAAACACAAGGGCTGCTTTACATGAAGATGCAGAGCTATGTTTCACACTCTGTGGCCAAGTATAGGCTCACTTGACCTCTCTGGCACACTCTGGCATCATTTGGCACTCATGGCTCAATGTGGCACTATCCAACGGTGTAGTGGGGTGACAGTGACACCCACTGACAGATGTGCTCATTCCCTTATTTTCTACTTCCCTATATCCCTACTACACTCATTTTAGTTTTATCCATTTGTCTTACCCAATCAGTACTATCCCATAAGCCGGTTGACTATCACACCTGCTTACCTTATTGCATAAGTTACCCCTCACTTTATGTAAGATTACTAGCTACAAGTGCTTCTATATTAGGCAAGTACCCGTGCCAGTACCTGTGACACATGATCAACCCGTGTCACCATCCCTACCATTTCCATACCATATATGGTATCCCCATGTTACACAGGTTTCAGAATACTGATTCCTGATTGGTTGGATGTGCTGTGCCTCTTAGAACCTTCCGGCACCTACTTAGAACATTCTTAGGTCATTCTGATGTCATTAAGACTTCTATTGATATCCGGAACCTTCTGGAACACCATGATTAGTAATCACTTAGCCAGTAAGAAAAGTATATAAGGGAGGCTATCCCTCAACAATAAATCATCATCCCTTTTATCAATATACTGACTTGTTGATTAGTGTGATCACTGCTACCTGCTGCTACCTGAACTTCCAACCCTAGACCACAGGACACTCCCAGGAAACCGCGCTGACAGCCAACTGACCTTGGAGGCACTACTTGTGAGGAATACTCAGAGTAGGTATCTTTTATTATATTTGATTCTTTCCCAAGTTTGTTCTTGTACAGGCAAAGATACTTTTCTGTCTTTGTAACTATTGACCAAAGCTGCATTCTTATCAAGTCCCTGCTGGTGGAGTTTACAGTTGTTTTGACTTTGGAAGCTTTAGTACATTGTCATCTCAAAGGACGCTGAACCCAGCACATACTTTTGTTAAGACGCCAACTAAGTTGGGGATTGTAGCTCAATAGTTTTCCCTTGACAAGCTTGTGGCTTTATTCCCCTTCACATTAGATTAGAGACAGAACCCAAGTATTCCTAGCAAGCTTTTGCCAGAGGTTATCGCACCCAGTGAACACCCCACACACAAAACACTTGAGAAGTGTTGGACGTATCTCTCCCTTGGACTTATACACCACCACAACGGAACAAGTCTAATACTCTATCAAAGGACGTCAAAACCAGTACCTTCTGAAGTGACACTAACTTATTTAAGCTTGGGATTGTGGCTCAATAGTTTTATTCTTGACATACTAGTGGCTTTACAAACCCACAATCTAGTTTGGTATATTCCAGTATTCCTTGCAAGTTCATCCGCCTTCCTTAGCTACCATGTCCAACCTAGAGCTGAACTTTGCCCAGCTCATGGCTGCCTTTACCCAACTGCAGCAAGATCATGCAGACCTCAGAAACACTCTTGCTCAGTTCCAGAACCAAAGTGTCCAGCAAACTAGCCATGTCCCAGCCTACCAAGAACACAAGTATACTCCTGCTACCAAGTTCAATGGCTCTCAGAATGAATTCCGTGGCTTCATCAACATGGTGAAGAACAATCTTGCACTCCAGCCTCACCGGTACCCCACTGACCAGGCCAAAGTTGGTTTTGTCTCCAACCTGCTTACTGGTACAGCTCTCAAGTGGTTCTCCCCATAAGTGGAGACCAACTCTCCCCTCCTCAGAGACTATCAAGCTTTTCTCACTGAAATGGAGCTAACATTTGGTAACCTTGACCAAGCCAGAGCTGCTGCCAACAAGATCAAGACCCTCAAGCAAGGGAACAAACCAGCATCAGTCTACGCCTCAGAATTCTGACAACCCTCCAGTGACCTCAGCTCCTGGGGTCAAGCAGCCTTGATTAGCCAATTCCAAGATGGCCTCAATGATAAAGCTTGTGATCTGCTACTCACACTCCCAGATCCAGATACATTGGTTGAAGCTATGCACCAAGCAATCTGGTGTGATAACAGACTATTCCAGAAGAAGCAAAAGAACCATCAAAGACACATTCCTGTTGCAGTCCCAGCCCCTCCTGCTCCCCAAGTCACTCCAGAAGATCCCATGCAGATTGATAGTGCCAAATACAAGAAACTATCAAAGAGTGAAAAGTCCAGACGTCAACAAGCCAACCTCTGTCTATACTGTGGCCAACCAGGTCACTTTGCCAAGTCCTGCCCCAACAAGAGGTCCAGCTTCAAGCTGATGCAGTCCTCCAGTAACCAACCTGATTCAGATCTGTTGGGAAACTCCAATGTCTAGTTGCACTGACAGGCTTGCAACTGGACCCACCCATGAAAATCCAGCATATCCAAGAATCTTCCTTTGCCACAAAATCTATCCAGTCCTTGAGAATGCCTGTCAAAATCCAGATCCCTGACTTCAGTCCTGTCCCAGCCCTTGCCCTGATTGATTCCGGTGCTTCATCCTGTTTCATTGACCAAGCCTTTGTCCAGAAGCACTCTATTCCTGTTACCTTGAAATCCTGTCCAGTCCAAGTAGAAGTTATTGATGGAAGATCACTCTCCTCTGGTGCCATTACCCATGAAACATGCTTACTCCAGCTGTCCAGTACTGCCCACCAACAAAGAATTGCCTTCAACATCATCAACTCACTACACTATTCTATTGTGCTTGGAAGCTCATGGTTGAGCTACCACAATCCAAGTATTGATTGGAAATCCCAGATCCTGTCATTCACCAGATCCCACCAAGTCAACTCCATGAAATCTCCAGACCCTGATGACCGTGAAAAGACGGTTGCCAACAGTTCAACAGCCCAAGATACCTTGCCAGCTGAAGGAGCCCCCTCAGCAACTATACCAGCCAAGTACCAAGAGTTTGCCCATGTCTTTGACAAGAAGAAAGCAGAACTCCTCCCTGACCATTGGCCTTATGACTGCCCTATTGACCTTGAAGATGGAAAAGTCCCTCCATTTGGCCCAATATATAACCTCTCCCAGCTGGAGTTGAAAGAACTCCATGGTTGTATTCAAGAAAACCTCCAGAAGGGTTTTATTCAGCACTCAAAATCACCTGCTGGAGCCCCAATCCTCTTTGTCAAGAAGAAGGATGGCACCCTCAGAATGTGTGTGGACTACCGTGCTTTGAATAAGATCGCAGTCAAGAACCGCTACCCCCTGCCCCTGATCAACACACTGTTGGATCAGCTATCTGCTGCCCAAGTCTTCACCAAGATAGACTTGAGAGGAGCTTACAATCTTGTCAGAATCAAGCCTGGTGATGAATGGAAAACTGCCTTTTGCACAAGATATGGTCACTTTGAGTACAAAGTAATGCCATTTGGCCTCACCAATGCCCCTGCTGTGTGTCAACACCTCATGAATGACATATTCCGTGAATACCTTGACCAGTTTGTGGTAATCTATCTTGATGATATTCTCATATACTCCAAGAGCCAAGATGAACATGATGAACATGTCAAGAAAGTATTGAGAAAGCTAGACTCTGCCGGTCTCTATGCCAAGTTAGAGAAGTGTGAATTTGACCAGAGAGAAGTGGAATTTCTTGGTTACCTGATCAGCCCTGAGGGAACAAGAATGAACCCAAAGAAAGTTGACTCAGTCCAGTCCTGGAAAACTCCAAGCTCAGTCAAGGAAGTACAATCCTTCCTGGGATTTGCCAACTTCTATCACAGGTTCATAGCCAACTACTCCAAGATAGTCACCCCTCTGACAAAGCTAACCCAGAAGAACACACCTTTTGCCTGGAATGAGGAGCAATCCACCTCATTCAACCAACTTGAGAAATCTTTCCTGAAGGTCCCCCTGCTTGCCCACCCTGACCTTGAGAAGCAATTCATAGTGGAGACTGATGCTTCTGATTTTGTCCTTGGTGCCATACTCTCCCAGTATGATGAGGACAATGTGTTGCACCCCATTGCATTCTACTCTCAGAAGTTTTCCTCTGCAGAGATCAACTACAATATCTATGATAAGGAGTTGCTTGCCATCATTGTAGCCTTTGAGCAATGGAGACACTACCTGGATGGTGCAAAGCACAAAATCAAAGTCTTCTGTGACCATAAGAACCTTGAGTACTTTGCAACTTCCAAAGTACTAAACCAGAGACAAGACAGATGGTCACCCTTCCTGTCCAGCTTTGACTTTACTATCACCTATAGACCTGGTGCAAAGCAAGGAAAGCCGGATGCCCTGTCCAGAAAAAAGAAATATGCCCTGGAAGAGGGAGATGATGTCTGTCGGCAAATGGAACACCCATTGCTGAGCAAGAAATATTTTGAGATTCTTGCCACCCAGTCCTCAAGTCTTGTCATCCCTTCATTCCTAGTAAGGATATCAGAATCCCAAGCCTCTGATATGACTTCCAGCACCATCAAGAAATATCTGGAATCCCTAGTTGGGCCCCCTCCCAAGTTCCCAAACATCCGGAACCTGCATTTGGTAAACAACCTCATCTACCACAAGCAGCAGCTTTATGTCCCAGACCTTGCCACCCAGCTAGACATCATTAAGTCTTGGCATGATTCAATGGCTGCGGGCCACTTTGGTACTGCCAAAATCTTGAATGCTATCAAAAGAGATTTCTGGTGGCCTAGAATGATAACTCTTATCAAAGAGTACATTCTGACTTGTGATATTTGCAACCGTGCAAAACCAGCCAGACACCAGCCCTATGGACTTCTTCAGCCCTTGCCTATCCCAGAACACCAATGGAGATCTATATCTATGGACTTCATTACTGACCTCCCTGAGTCATGTGGCTTCAATGCTATACTTGTAGTGGCTGACTGGCTGACCAAGATGGCTCACTTTATCCCTTGCTGTAAGAACACTGATGCAAAAGAAACTGCTGCTTTAGTCCTGAAAAATATTTTCCGCCTTCATGGTATCCCCAGTGATATTGTGTCAGATAGAGGCCCACAGTTTGTGTCCAAGTTTTGGAAACACTTCATGCAATACCTTGGTGTTCAAGTCAAGCTCTCTACTGCCTTCCATCCATAGTCTGATGGCCAGACTGAAAGAATCAACCAGATTCTAGAGCAATACCTCCGGTGCTATATCAATTACCAGCAAGACAATTGGGTTGATCTACTCCCTGTTGCTGAGTTTGCCTACAACAACTCAAGCCATAGTGCAACCGGTTTTACACCATTCTATGCAAACTATGGATTCCACCCTCAGTTTGATATCCAGATTCCAACAAACCCAATGAGCCCACATGCAGCTGAACATGCCCAAGCAATTCAGGACATCCAGAACACCCTCAAGGAAGAGCTATCCTTAGCTCTGGAAAGCTACAAGAAATTTGCCAATCTAAGACAGCATCCCAGCCCTGATCTTAATGAAGGAGATTCTGTATGGTTGCTCAGAAGAAACATCAGCACCAACCGCCCTTGTGACAAGTTGGATTTCAAGAAACTTGGTCCTTTCAAGATCAAGAAGAAGCTTAGCCCTATAGTATATCAGCTACAGTTACCAGCAAGTATGAAAATCCATGATACTTTCCATGTGTCCCTCCTGGAGCCGTATTGTAGGAACACCTTGCCAAACCGGCAAGAAGCAAAGCCCCAAGCCATCCAGGTTGACCAACATCTAGAATTTGAAGTTAAACAGATTCTAGACTCCAAGTATATCTGGTCAAAGCTGTGCTACTTAGTAGACTGGATTGGTTATGGTCCAAGTGACCAAACATGGGAACCAGCTACCCATCTCACTAATTGTCAACAACTAGTTACCCAGTTCCACCAGCAATATCCTGCAAAACCTGCCCCAAAGGGAAACAGAGCTTTGCCTGGAAGAGGAGAATAGTGTCATGAGAAGTCTGAGCTGTCAGTTGGCACCAAGATCTCTCAATATGGTTTGATCTTAAGCAAATTTAGGTTTTTCTCCGTTAGCATGATTACCAAATCAAGTCTAATCTCTGGTACCTCTTAGGTATATCCTGCCTATATTTAAACAGACTCTAGTTGATGCTCTGGGTACATCTCTCAGTGAAAATTATCTCCCTTAACACCAAGAGACCTCTCCTGGATTAGACAACTTGAGCTTGTTCAATAAGATGGATCCAGTCTCTTCAAATATATTTAGCTATTGGTAGCAATTTTAGGAACATAAATGCATAGGACTGAAAAGCCAAATCTGCTCTATCAAGCCTATAGTAGGTACTAAAATAAACAGTATATCTTTAGAAACCCAGTGATTTTATAAAAACTATATATTGCAACTCTGGACATTTATTAATTTTTTGAGAACAAATATACTTTTAAAAGCATGCAAACCACATGGGGACTATCTAACTCCACAGGCTCATCAGGCTCTTCAGATTGACACAACCACACATTGTCATCAAGCTCACCATGCAAATGTATTCTCTTACATTTGTTAGATAAATAACAGGCTTTAATTTACCATGGAGAAAAACTAGGCAAAGTCCCACAAAGTGCAATCACAACATAAGCTGAATTCCAAAACAGACAACACTCAACAATACAGGTACTAGCTTACAGTAAACAAGTTGATTCCATTTCCAGGAGGAGACCAGGTCCACTAGCATTCACACCTGAACTGGTAAACAGCTACTCATTACTTCCATTTAAGATTGTCACTGAGCATTTGCAACAGAAAAGCCAACTAAATACCAGCTAAAAATTCAATGAGTTCCAACTTTGATATTTTCACGGTGTTTTGCTGTAGCAGGCAAAATCAGTCTGATGGAATTGACTTTGCTACTAATGTTAAGACTTTAGTGTAGTCAAGTTCTGTTATTTGAGTGTATCCTTTAACCATAGGTCTTACTTTGTAACATTTTGTTGTGCTATCAGTACTATATTTTATCCCAAATACTCATATGAATCCTATTGCATTTTGACTTGCTAATAATCTGACCAAGTCTGAAGCTGATGTTCCAGCAGAGCCTAGTACTCCTCAGTCAATGCAGATCTCCCAATTTTTTCTGAGCACTATTATAAGCCTTTTTTACTGCCCAGGACTCACTGTTATGAGCACAATGGGCAAGGTACCCTATGAAAAATAGTTTGGTCATGCAAGTAGATCAGTCTGGATCAGCTATCTAGATCCTGCAATGATGCCATTAAAATATAGCAGTTTGGGACTTTTGACCCTTCTAAAGCTTTTATGGCTGAATTGTGATAGTACTTTGTAGCTTGTACTGCCAATGAAGTTATGAATCAAATGGTGTCTTGACAGTGTTATTGCAGGGAGTGCATGAAATTCAGAAGGCCTGACTTCATTTTCATTTTTTTGAAGGGCACTAACTTGTAAGCTCATGCAATAACTTGATGATACAAAACTCGGGAGTGTCTAGATGGCCATTATGCATATTGTTGTTAGTATTATTATGGCAGCTCAGTGGCTTACAGCTAGTCCTGTATGAGGCTACCATATTAATTCACCCATTGGGATTTTGTTCAATACAACTCATTTTGCTATTCATAGATCCTGTTGTAAGTTGTACTTCTTTCCTTGAGAATCCACTTCTACCATGGGTATTCCACAAAGAGTCTAAGTTCAAAAAGACCATGGCTTTCTGCTTACTAAACTATTCATATATCCACAACTGCTGCAGTTACTACTACATCCACCTCACCTTTATAGCACTTCAGCATAATACTTGAAAAGTCACCAAATAACTTTTTGCTGACATATAAATCTTCAACATAAGATTAGTTGTCATCACTTTTGCCACTTAGGAATTTTTGACACTCTTCACAGTCTTACAGTGGGAGCATGACATTGCTTTGCTGTTTTTACTGCCAAATTTGGAAATAAATCTGATAGTGTAGTGGGGTCATAGGGATACTCACTGACAAATATACTTACTCCCATATGTTTGACTTCCCTATTTTTCTACTACCCCTACTTCAGTGTCATTCAGTTTGACTTCTTTGATCAGTATAACCCCATCAGCTGGCTAGCTGTATCACCTGGACACTTTACTGCATAAGTTATTCTTCTCTTAATGTTCAATTACTCAGTGGGAGTGCTTCTCTATAGGCAGATACCTGCACCAGTACCTCAAAAGATGAGCAAATAGTGTCACCTTCCCTACTATCTTCATTGCATCTATAATTTCCTGATGTTACATAGAGTTTGGAGAACTGATCCCTCATTGGTCAGATTCACTGTGCCTCTTGGAACCTTTGAGAACCTACAAATAGCACTTTTGGCTAATTTTCATGTCATGAAGATTTCTATCAATCTCTAGAATATTCTATAATACCATGATTAATAATCACCTGGCCACTAGGAAAAGTAAACAAGCAAGAACTGCTTCATCATAGCATTTTCATCCTTTTTTGTCAATAGTCCCTCTTGTTGATTAGTGTACTGACTGCTAACTAAAATTCCATTCCTGGACCACAGGACACTTCTAAGAAACCATGCCAACAGCCAACTGCCTTTGGAGGGAAAGGGTGCAAGGAATACTCTGAGTAGGCATCTTTTGCATAGTTGATTGTTTCCCAAGTTTGTTAATGCACAAGCAAAGATGCTTTTGTCATTGTGACTATTGACCACAGCTGCTTTCCTATTGAGTCCCTGCTGATAAGTTTGGACTAATTTTATCATTGGAAGCACTGGTACATTGTGACCTCTACGGATGCTCAACACAGAACATCCTATTGTTAAGATGCTGGAGTGGTGAATAAGTCCAAGGGAGAGATACATCAAACACTTCTCAATTCTTTTGTGTATAGGGAGTTCACTGGGTACAATAACCTCTGGCAAAAGCTTGCTAGAGATACATGGGATTTGTCCCTTCACCAATGTGAAGGGGAACAACCTTGTAAAGGGAAAACTATTGAGCTATAATCCCCAACTTAGTAAGCATCTTTACAAAAGTATGTGCTTGATCCAGCATCCTTAAAGATGAAAATGTACTAAAGCTTCCAGATTCCAAGTAGTTGAGAGCTCTACCAGCAAGGACTTGATAGGAATGCCCCTGTGTTCAAAAGGCACAATGACAAAGGCAACTTTGCTTGTGTAAGAGCAAACTTGGGAAACAATCAGAAGTGTTGAAAGATACCCACTCTGAGTATCTTTGCTACTAGTGCTTCTAAGGTTAGTTGGCTGTCACTGTGGTCTGTGGTCCTGTCCTGTGGACTGGGATTGAGATCTCATGTAGCAACATGTAGCCTTAGTCACACTGACCAACTAGTCATGATACTGATAAATGGAATGATAATTTATTTGACTTGTTCCACTGGAAGGTGCCATATGGTGCCAATCAGTCTGTAATGCCCAATCAAACTGGTACTTTATAGCACTTTCTGGCACTATTATTTCTTCCATGACAGCAGTAGTCAAATAATGTCACTGGTTACTTTGGGCAATCTTAATGATATTGATCAGAATGGTGCTTTTCCTGGTCTATACTCTTCAAAATACTCCAGAAATACTTCACCCAGTGGGTGGCTTGTTATAATTATATGCTGTTATTACTATGTATCTAGACCATTTTACCTACTCTGCTATTATCTCCTTTATGTACCTTTACTCTGCATTTACCTGCCAACATGCTGAGTCCCTTTAGGTATCAAAATGTATGCCTTACTCTTACTCTGAAATAATTAAATGCACCATTTAAAACTTCTGTTTCCTGCCAAGTACACCTTCCCTTGGCTTCCCTAAGGCTGCAATAGATCCTAGTCTCTGATAACTCTTGCCAATTTAAGCCAAGTTAGCTGTGCATTTCTCCCACTTACTCAATGCTAGATAGCTCTCTCCCCAGAGTGCTTTTTCATGCCTACCCCCAACAAGTGACCCACTAGATTAAAAGATAGTACTCTCAATATCACACTGTACTCAAAACCTCATGCAATGTACCTAATATCTGCCTCAATTGAAGTGCCTCTGCCCTCAAGAATATCTATTAGTCCTTGGAGGGAAGGTGTTCAAAATACTCACAGTATGGAATCTATTGCTGGGTACTCTGGGATAAGGAAGTTTACTAGAGCCTCCAAGCCTAGTGCCCCATGCTTGCTCCAAGTCATTCAAATGCTCAGCAAGGTTGCTCTCCACTGGTATCAGCTGGGAATGAAAGCTAACAGCACTTCTGTTACCACAGATGATGGGATGAGACCTTATATGGTAATAGGTATTGTAATACAGAGAAGCTTATCAGGGGATCTCCATGGGTAGTTTAGGGTAGACAGTCAACAGGATTGGGTGTTGTCTCTTCTGATGTTGTAGTGGCAGTGATGGGGTTTATGAGAATAGGCCATTCAGATCTGTAAGCCCAATGAAGACTAGTAAGTGACTAAGTACATGTGATTTATTTGGTAAATTGCCATGTAGTCCATCATTAAATTGCAAAATCACTCTGGAATAGCTTAGGAGTTCTTCATCAATAAAATCATCAAGTCTGTAATCAAATAAGAAATCTGAAACTGGTGCAATCTGATATGTGCCAATACAATCCAAGCTCTCTCAGATCTGTGATCCTGTGAATATTTCCTTATGATAAAGCTCAAACTAGCACCTTTATAAGATATTATGTATCAACCCTGAAATTTTTGCAGAATGTTCTTGACTATTGATAAACTCTCTATTCTAGCGTTGCAGTTGTCTTGCCTCTACCAAGGTATAAATACTAAGCTTCTTTTTGGAATAACAATAGTTCAGGTATTATCCCCTTTTCTTGATAAGCTTGTCATGTACAAAACACTTCCTGAATTGCAACAATACACCTTCTAATTAGCCCTTGCTACCTGATTTATTTTTATATTTGCTGTTAAATAATTTAGAAATGGTTGCACTTGATTAATAATGAGAGTGGTACTTTATAGCTTTGCAGTAGTTGCATTACTGCATGAGCTTAATCTGATGCAATGTTATTTGAATATACCTATAATGTCAGTAATATTTTCTTCATGTAGAAAAGAATACATAGCAAGGAGAGCCCCTTACAAGGGAGTTATTTCCTGCTGCAAATGCAATTCAACTCCAAGCACATACTGGTAGATGCACAATTGCTGGGTCAAATGTTGCCTGTTGCATGACAATATTCCATTGGTACTGTGCACACCATACAAGCTGAAAGCTGCTAGTAATCCTTTTTCTTTAGAGTTTCCACTGTGGGGCTATATTCAGAAGGCTAAGGTTCACAAAAAGGCATTGTAAATAGCCTGACAGAGCTTGTACAAAGTGACAAATGTGGCTAGGTGCTGTTGAAGATGTGTCAAGTGATCAGCAATATAATGTCAATAGTACAGCAACTGTTAGCTATAGAAGTATGTGTTGAGTTGCAAAACACTAGCCATAATCTTGGTATTACTGCACATGCTTGAATGTGAGACATTGCATAAATGTGACTGTATATCAATGATTAAGCCAGCTCTAATTTATAGTGCTATATTGAGCCATGAGTGTCACATAGGGCCATAGCGGGCCAGAGAGGCAAAGTAATCACACAATTGGAAACAGAGTATGATACATATTTCTTTATCTTCATGCAAAGCTACCCTTATATATTGCCTACTGTGCTGGAGAAAATCAAATTTTTGACCTTTTTGGATTCAGGGTTCTGCCCTTCTGTGCTCATATATATAACTCACAGCAGTTATAAAAAAATGGTCAAAAATTTGATTTTCTTCAGGAAAGCAGGTGAAACAAAGGAGCTGCTTTGCATAAATATGTAAGCTACTCTTCATACCCGGTGGCCAAGTATTGGTTTATATAGCCTCTCTGGCACACTATGTACTACTTGGCACCTGTGACTCAATGTGGCAATACCTACCAGAACAGAACCTCTTCACATTTGTGCAATAGGATTGTGATGATTTTTTTGATTTCTCTACCAAATAGGGTAATAAGTTTAATGATGTGATAGCACACCTTAGGTGGGATTTCATGGCATTCCAATGGATTTATTGTGGTCAAACTATTTTTTGAGTAAGCCACACCAGCCAGGAACTCAAATCCAATTAATGATCAGATCTTGACAATGTTTTAGCAGCCTTAATGCAGACATCTCTTGGCATTGTAACAGCAGTGCGGTGGCCTGGAGCTAGTCTCATGCAATGCAACAATGACAGTTTATTAAAAGGTATTTCCTATAGAATCAGCCCAATTTATTTGCCAACCAAGTACTACAATGGTTATATCACATATACCTTAAATACATAAGAGTTGTACTACTAACCTCCAGATAAATTTACACCTGCTGTAATTGACTCACTGCTATCAACTCAATTTGACAGCTCTTTAGTGTCACACCAGTAAAGTTGCCATATACCACTTATTATTGATAATACAAATATCTGGAAAACAAATGCATAGTTACCACCCCATTTGCCATGAAGATCTCTGGAGTATTGCAAAATGCTTTTTGGTAATTAGCCAGTAAACTCATTGTTCCCAAAATATATGTGTCCTCCATATGGATACAATCTGATTCTTTTTTTATGTGTTACAAATTCAGAGTTTCAGAAATTGGCTTGCTACAGGTGGAAACCTGCCATAATTTAGTGCATATTTCTTAACAAGAATTAGTTGCGTGTTGTGCCCAACTCAATTTTATATTACTTAAGTAATTATCTGCATATTGGAGCTGCTTAGCTTTGTACTGCAAGATAATTCAGTGTTTCCATGCGCATAGCTGTTCTCAGTATTTTCAACTGTTCCTGGCTGTCTTCTAAGTGCCAACACATTATATTCATGACAAACTTGAAGAAGATAATGTTAATAAACTTGTGATAAGGATGTGCTTGCCACTTGACTTGACTTCCTATCTCCTCACATATGTGCTTGATAAGTGGCTCTCAAATGGTGTAGCAGGCTAAATTCTCACCAAATAACAGCAAGAAAATGTAGAGAATGGATGTAGCAGCAGCATGGAACCACTGAATCTTCATTATGCTTGCAGTATAACATCTCAAATCACATAAAATAATCCTAATAGAGGCATTTTCTGATGCAAAAGCCATGCAATTAATACTACACACTGGGAGCTGGACAATTTTTAATCAAAATTGTCTGATGCATGTTAGTAATCTGTTTGTACAATATATAAGATAAGTTGCTTCCAGAATGAGCTAGGCAAGTAGTAGCAGTAAATCCTCAATGAACTAATTACTAATATTAACGGTAACATGCCACTTCTCTACCACAATAGTGCACCATTCAGCAGCAAATATATTGCTAAGCCCACAACATTACTCAGCAATATATGGATTGTTAGGCTCACATGGCTTCACAATGAATGCTCAGCAATTTTTCCATGGGTGTTGTCTCACCACTTATTGAGATTCTGCTGGTTCCAAGGTGGTTACTACTGAGAGGGGTGAAATGTTGATAAACCAGCAGTAAGCTCTCTTCTTCAGATCATTCACTGTATACATCATATTCACAAGGCAGAGGTGAGCCAAAAGGTGCACAAGCTTTGCTGATTTGGTTTGTGCAAGGTGAAAGTTTGGTTAGGTAGTAATTTAGAAGCATCAAGCTGCTGACTGGACATTGCTGATATAGTAGTGAAAAACAGTGCCCAAAAGCATCTTGTGTGTTAAGACACTAGCTGTTATCCTTGTAATACTTGCAATACAGTGTGCATGCTTCATGGCTGAGGGTCTTGTCCTAATAGCCAGATGGTCAAGTTTCCCTTCTCTTTTAGCATTGAATCACTGTAGTCTTTTCTGTTGTAGTGGGGTGACAGTGACACCCACTGACAGATGTGGTCATTCCCTTATTTTCTACTTCCCTATATCTCTACTACACTTATTTTAGTCTTATCCCATTTGTCTTACCCGATTGGTACTATCCCAAAAGCCGGTAGACTGTCACAACTGCTTACCTTATTGCATAAGTTACCCCCAACTTTATGTAAGATTATTAGCTATAAGTACTTCTGTATTAGACAAGTACCCGCACCAGCACCCGTGACACATGATCAACCTGTGTTGCCATCCCTACCATTTCCATACCGTATATGGTATCCCTATGTTGCACAGGCTTCAGAATACTGATTCCTGATTGGTTGGATGTGCTGTGCCTCTTAGAACCTTCTGGCACCTGCTTAGAACATTCTTGGGTCATTCTGATGTCATTAAGAATTCTATTGATATCCAGACCTTCTGGAACACCATGATAATTAATCACTTAGCCCGTGAGAAAAGTATATAAGGGAGGCTATCCCTCAACAATAAATCATCATCCCTTTTATCAATATACTGACTTGTTGATTAGTGTGATCATTGCTACCTGCTGCTACCTAAACTTCCAACCCCAGACCACAGGACACTTCCAGGAAACCGCGCTGACAGCCAACCGACCTTGGAGGCACTACTTATGAGGAATACTTAGAGTAGGTATCTTTTATTATATTTGATTCTTCCCCAAGTTTGTTCTTGTGCAGGCAAAGATACTTTTCTGTCTTTCTAACTATTGACCACAGCTGCATTCTTATCAAGTCCCTGCTGGTGGAGTTTACAGTTGTCTTGACTTTGGAAGCTTTAGTACATTGTCATCTCAAAGGATGCTGAACCCAGCACATACTTATGTTATGACACCAACTAAGTTGGGGATTGTAGCTCAATAGTTTTCACTTGACAAGCTTGTGGCTTTATTCCCCTTCACATTAGATTAGAAACAGAACCCAAGTATTCCTAGCAAGCTTTTGCCAGAGGTTATTACACCCAGTGAACACCCCACACACAAAACACTTGAGAAGTGTTGCATGTATCTCTCCTTTGGACTTATACACCACCACAGTGTAGGGCAAACAGCTTGACACTCAACAATGTAACACCATGATATTGCTTTTTATCAATACCTATGTGGGTTCAAGGCAGTCTTGTACTTTAGACTTTGCACCTACATGGATATAAGATTTAATGGTACCCCACCATATTACGTAACACATGGGAAGATGTAAAATCAGATACATGCATATATATAGCATTATATCCCCTTTGGTTGAACTTTCTTACATCCATTTATTGCAAAAAATTACACAAAGCTGTCTGGCATGCAACTATACTCTGCAACAAGCACCAACAGAAAAATGGCTGAAACACAACTTCCTTGACATTCAATACCACACTATCTCTGGCTAAAGACCAGCAAATGGCCATCATGACATCACCACCATCTGTGTTAGCAAGCATGTTGTCAGCTAATATCAAAGCACTAATGAGGCAGTGAGGTGCCATGGCAAATAGGATAAATTAGCTGGCCCAGGTAACCAATAAACCATCCAGAGCCAGGATAAGCAAAAAATAAGTGTGGAGCAGTCAATATGCCAGTAAGAGAATGCAGCATTGCTGTTACAAAGAATGAACTCAAGTTGCCCAATATCCCACACCAGAAAAGAGCCACTTCGGATGTAATAGTAGAGGTGCACAGTACAGTTGTTGAAGCAATACATCAGTGCCCACTATGCTCTAGTTGAACAATATGGGTACTATCATTGGACTGGAAGATTTGTCAATGCTTAATTGGTACAAAGTGTCCTGCAGCAGCTAAGCCCCCAATTTGTACATTGGCTGGTACACAAGCACCTTATTTGCCATTAGATATCCCATTTTGCCTATTGAACAAGTGAATTTGATTTTAGTGATTGGACATGAAGCCATAGTTAGCTCAAAATCATTCAGGTTAAGCAAGACAGTACAGGTAGCTGTACTGGTGTTTCAGATTGTATATAAATATGAAGGGTGCTCATGTGTAATGATCTGATACATGAACAATTAAATTAGATCAGTTTTTAGTTCAATACACCACTCTATTGTTTAGCCTTTCAGTATTTTAGTATGTGTTGCAACTTAAAAAGTGATTTGGATCTAAGGAACTTATCCAGGAATAGTGATAATAGTTGAACTGATGTTTATTAGTAAAGAAGCTCTGTTTTTATAACTTGGTAGAAGTAATACAGCTGTTACACTAATTAAGGAGGGTTTCTCAATATTCAGGAACATTCTGTAACAGTTTCAGGGCTAGTACATAATAGTTAGTATTAGTGCTAATTTGATCCTGACTATAGAGACATAATCATAAGATCATAGTTCTGAAGAAAGTGGCAAAGTTAGAGCTGTAAATTAGTCCTACAGTGACCAAGACTAGTCCAGAATTGTTAAGTAAATTATTAGCTGCAGAATGATACCAAATAGTCCAATATTTCATCACTCCCCCTCAACTAAATAATTTCTTAATCCTAATTCCTCTCTAAGCATCTCAAACTGTGGCCTAGCTAGTGGTTTTGTCAATATGTCTGCCACCATTTTGTCAGTTGGGCAGTAAACTAACTCCACTAAGTTATTTTCTTGTCAATAAATGTTGGTTCATCTGAATTAAAACCTGAGTCTTTGAATAATTTTTGTAGCCATATAGCCTCCTTAGTTGCTTGACATGCAGCCATATATTCAGCTTCAGTTGTAGATAGGACCACAGTTGGCTGTTTCTTGCAATTCCAAGTAATAGCTGCATCAGAACAAGGAAAATACATAGCCTGTGGTAGAGTGTCTGTCAATCAGATCCCTACCCCAATCTGAATCACTATAACCGTCCAATTTTTGCCTATTAGCTGCTCCAGAGTATTTCAGTACCATAATAATGGTACCTTATAGATATCTGAAAAACCACTTAACTGCTGCAATTTGGTCTGATCCGTAACTCTGCATGAGTTGACTGACTATTTCAACTACCACTGCAATATCTGGACATGTAGACACCATCAAGTATATTAGGCTACCAACCATTGATTGATAGGGAAAGTTTTGATCCATATTTGAGCTGTTTTCATCTATAACTGGCTGAGATTTGCTTAATTTAAGGTTATTGTCCATTGGGGTAGCTGCAGGTTTGCAATTTTCCATTTTGAAGTGTCTAAGAATGTCCCTGATGTACTTAGACTGATTCAGCACAGTTTTTGGCATAGGTATGTCAATCTTGATCTCAATTACAAGAAAATAGCTCAATTTTCCAAGACCTTTCATCTCAAACTTGCTGAAGAGATCTGATTTTGTCAGTTCAAGTGCCTCTTGATAACTTGTAGCTATAATTAGGTTGTCCACATAAATAATTAGGATGATCACACTCTTTTTGAGCTGTTTCACATATATACTGTGATCTGTAGTGCTACTAGAGAACCCAGCTTCCTCTAGATATGCGTCAATCTTGTTATACCATGCTCTGGGTGCCTGCTTAAGCCCATACAACAATTTCTAAGTTTGCACACCTTACGGGTACTTTTGGATTGGTAAAGCCTTCTGGTTGCTCCATATATATAGTTGCTTGCAAATTGCCCTTTAGAAAGGCTGTTTTCACTTCTGTTTGGTGTAGATCTAGACTGTGTACAGCTGCCAGGGCTAGAACTGTCCAAACAGAGTTAAACTTGGCAACTGGAGCAAATGTTTCCTTAAAGTCTATTCCTTGGACCTGGCAATAACCTTTAGCTATAAATATAGTCTTGTACTTATCAATGGCGCCATTTGAGGTTATCTTGATCTTGTAGACCCATCTATATCCTATTGGCTTTCTCCCATTTGGTTAATCTAACAGCTCCCATGTTTTTGCCTTGATCAGTGATTGGTACTCCTCCTGCATGGATTGTTGCCTCTTAGTAGCATCAGGACTTTGCATTGCCTGTTCCAGATTCTGAGCTTTGGCACAGAAGGCAAGATAAGCTTCTTCATGATCATTGGATGTCTGCCACCAGAATTTGGGGGCATTTCTTATTCTGGTAGATTTCCTAGCTGAGATAATCTGCTCTGATCTGGAACTGGTAGAATACGTTCTGTATCTGGCTGGATTTAGTATGTATCTTCTTAATTAGTGTTGATTGCATCATCAGGCAGCTGTCCAATGATTTCCATGGCTTTCCCTTCTGAATTCTCCTCAAATACAACATCCCTGCTCTTGATCAGCTTCTGAATTTTGCCATCATACACTCTATAACCTTTAGTATCTTCACAATACCCAGGAATAATCCCTTTCTTACTCTTTGGTTCCAACTTCAAGAGTTTTTTGTGAGGGATGTGATAAAAAACATCACTGCTAAAGATCTTGAGGTGCTGGAGATCTGGTTTTTTGCCTGTATTTGCTTCAAAGAGTGTAGAATCATGTAGTGCTGTTGTTGGGCATCTGTTCTTGACATATACATTGGTATCAACAGATTCAGCACAAAGCTTGTGGTCCACTCCCTTATCATGTAGTAGAGACTTCCATTCTCTACTATTGCTCTATTTGCACATTCTGCCACTCTATTTTGCTGTGGAGTTGAGGATCTGTGGTCTGTTGAAGTATACCAGTAGACAAGCAGTATTTTGCAAACTCCTTTGAGCAGTATTCCCCTCCATTGTCACTTTGTAGTGCCTTCAATTTACACCCTGTTTTTGTTTCTGCCATGTTCTCAAAGTGCTTAAACGTCTCCAAAGCTTCATCCTTTGTTTTGAGTAAGTACACACATGTATATGTTGTTTTGTCATCAAAAAACATCATAAAGTATCTCTTGGCTCCAAAGGACAGTGTTCTCATGGAGCCACATATGTCTGAGTGTACAATAGCCAATATTTAGGTGGTATTGATACCTTCTGAGCTCTTGAAACGTTGCCTAGCTTGCTTGCTATATGGGCATCCCTTAAAAACATTCAATTTGATTACAATGGAGTATTTTAGGCCCAAAACAATCTGATTTCTCACCAATTGGCTCATTTTCTGTTCCCCAATGTGTCCTAGCCTCTTATGCCATGTCTCCCAGTTTGTTTCATCATTTCAGCAATGATGACGTACTCAGATTCAATGATCTTGCATTGTAACTTGTATATATTGTGATCTCTGATCCTAAGCTAATTTTTGGCCATTTTCACTCAATATTGAGCAGTTCATCTTAGTAAAAACAAATTTTAGTCATTGAGCAGTTGCTTTACTGACTGATAGTAAGTTCTTAGCTATTCTGGGAACATAGAATATGTCAGTGAATCTTGCCGTAGTTGCCTCTGAGCTGTTGCGCATATTCAGTTGTATAGGCTGTTGAAATATTGGACTATTTGATATCATTCTGCAGCTAATAATTTACTTAACAATTCTAGACTAGTCTTAGTCACTGTAGGACTCACCTACTGCCTTAACTTTGCCACTTTCTCCAGATTTATGATTATTCCCCTATAGTCAGGATCAAATTAAAACTATTACCAAACATTATGTACTAACCCTGAAACTGTTACAGAATGCCCTTGAATATTGAGAAACTCTCCCTACTTGGTGTTACAGCTGTATAACTTTTACCAAGGTATAAATACTGAGCTTCTTTATTAGTTAACAACAGTTCAACTATTATCACTATTCCTTGATAAGTTCCTTATATCCAAATCACTTCTTAAATTGCAACATGGATGCACTTGCAATAGCTTCCAGAGCAGAGTTGTCTCCCAGTTAAACCTTACTTACAGAAACAGTTTTAAAGTTGCTAAACCACTCCTGTATACCACAATTATGTTGTGATGCTCCAGAGTCAATATACCATTCATTACTTTGGTTACTTGCACTCTCTTGTATGGTTACAAATAACTATTCATCACTAGTTATATGATTGACCTGCTCCAGTTTCTGTTTTTTGTCTGCTTATTGACTCTTGCATTTTCTTGCCCAGTGTCCTGACTTTTTACAATAATTGCAGCAACCAGGTTATCTTTGGTTTTGTTGTTTTCCCTTCTTTTCTGAGTGCCTTTCTGAACTGAATAAAGCTTTATCTTCAATTTTCTCTGCTTGATCATTACGTCTGAGTTCTTCATGGAGAGGTATTCCTTTGACATAGTCTAATGGTAAACTGTCTTCTCTGCTTTCAAACAGAAGTATGAGTGGCTCATACTTGTCTGGTAGGCTGCAAAGCAGACAGATTATCTTTTCTTCATCATCTACACCAGCATTAATACTGTAAAGTTCTTCTGCAAGTATCTCCATTTTGATAATGAGTTGCAGCATGTCATCATCTGGCTTCTTCCTCATGTTGAAGAACTTTTGTTTCAAATAAAGCTTGCTTGATACTGACTTTGCCCTAAAGATCTTCTCTAAGGATTCCCATGCTGCTTTGGCAGTATTTGAGGCATGTAGTTGTCCAATGAAGGAATCTTGTACATTGATACATATGGCATTAAAGGCCTTTCTCTCCTTCTCTGGAAACTTCTCCACTTCTTCTGCTGTTCCTTTGGGCTCAACTTCTTTTCCTGTTACTGTATTCAAAGCTTCCTTTCCTCAGGGTGGATCTGCATTTTGATTCTGCAAAGTTTGTAGTTTTTTCCATCAAACCTCTCCTTTACAGGGAAGATGTTTGTGTTGTTCTGTTTGCTGGTAGAAATCATCTTCAGAATAGATTAAGGCCATTGGGGCTCATAACCTGTTGCAATTTAAGAAGTGATTTGGATATAAGGAACTTATCAAGGAATAGTGATAATAGTTGAACTATTGTTTATTAATAAAGAGGCTCTGTATTTATACCTTGGTAGAAGTAATAAAGCTGTAACACTAATTAAGGAGGGTTTCTCAATATTCAGGCACATTCTGTAACAGTTTCAGGGTTAGTACATAACAGTTAGTATCAGTGCAATTTTGATCCTGACTATAGGGGAATAATCATAAGATCATAGATCTGAAGAAAGTGGCAAAGTTAGAGCTATAAATTAGTCCCGCAGTGACCAAGACTAGTCCAGAATTGTTAAGTAAATTATTAGCTGCAGAATGGTACCAAATAGTTCAATATTTCAACAGTATCATCCATTTAATCAGTACTAGTAGTTGGTAGGTGAATCATCAATCCTTATCAGACAGAAATAGTTATAGAAGGTTCTTGTTATAATTCACTGCTTGAGTGCTTAAGTTAAATCAGTTTTTTGTCAAATCAATTAGCCACATGTTGAGCTTATCTGTCTATCAGTATTATTTATCAAATAGTAGCATTAGTCAGCAGGTGAAGCAGCAGATCCTTGTCAGACAGAAATAGATATATGAAGTAGGATCCAATTGGGTGATGATGTTGCAATCAAATGAGTCATCAGCCACAGCCTACATTGAGAAATACAATTAGTCAGCAATTGATATAGCAAAATGTATAAGGAGCTACTGGAACCTTGATAAAAATTGGTCTAAGTTTTAGTGAATATAACACTAGCTAAACTCCCTCTTCCTCTACAGCTCTTATACCAAGACCTATAACAATCTGGTTGATGATGATGTACTCATATGAGTCATCAGCCGCAACATACATAAGGAATTACAGTTAATTAGCAATTTATCTGGTAAACTGTATATACGCAGTTGTTGGAACATCAATAAGGAACAGCTCAAGTTTCAGTGAATGCAATACAAGCCAATTATCCCTAGGGATACAATCTAGTATAATATAAGAACCACTCTGTCAAGGTGGCAGTCATAGACTTTGTTATAAAAAATGTAAGGTGAAGAGCAAAAATTCCACCCAAGGCAGAGACTGGTGAAAATCAGGAAAAGCTGCAGTTCCATCAATCAATGCCATCAGCTCAGAACTGACTGAATCCCATTACAG
The DNA here is from genome assembly GCA_002104905.1 of Basidiobolus meristosporus CBS 931.73. Classification (NCBI taxonomy): domain Eukaryota; kingdom Fungi; phylum Basidiobolomycota; class Basidiobolomycetes; order Basidiobolales; family Basidiobolaceae; genus Basidiobolus; species Basidiobolus meristosporus. The sequence goes on along the minus strand of MCFE01000633.1, from coordinate 7,040 downwards.
CCAAGAAGAATTACCAGCAGGACAACAGCAGTTTTCACAAGAGTTGGTAGTGCAGCCTGTTGAGCCACACTCCAGTGATGTAGATGAGCTTTTTGAGATAAGCAATTCATCTACCACTGCCTGAATGTCATCCATTGTAGACAGAGTGGAGATCCTACATACAGACAAAGCAACAAAATCAAGAGCAAAAAAGACCAACACAATTGCTCCGGTGATGTTTGATCATTAGTAGGCAAACTTAGAGGTTGCAGCATTTATTGAATAGTATGCTGAAATATTAATGTTTGTGTTTGATGCAGGGTCTGGTAGTTGTCAGAATCACTAGCAATTGAGCTACAACTGAGGCTTAAAAGGTAATAAACAAATCTGTATGCATGAAAAGTAAAAGCATTGATTGATTTAGGAAGTAAGCAATATGAAAAGGAGGCAATAGCCAGCCAATGGTCTTATATGAACAGAAATAGACACTAATGTGATTGTGGAATTTTTCCTATATTATGCATAATACATCTTGGATAGCACTGGCACAGATCAGATCACATCAGTTACAGATTACTTAATGGCTTATGAGCTTTTAGGTTATTTGTCAATATAATATTTGAGCCATTAGACTTGCTCCATTGGCTATGGCCACATTGAGCATGAGTGCCATATAGTGCCATTGTGTGCCAGAGAGGCATATAAGACCTAAATTGGGCCACAGAGCATGAAACATAGGTATTAGTATGCAGGCAATGCAGCCCCTATGTTTCACCAATTATGCTGGGGAAAATCCATTTTTTTGACCTTGTTTTTGGCATCAATATTGTGCAGGATGTGTGTAGAGCACAGAAGAACTGAAGATATCTATCTGATACTCAATAACCATGGCATTCTGGATCTAGCCCCTGCAGCTTGTAAAATGTGACAAAAATGCATGGCTCTACCCCTGCCCACTGGTACTATCTGCCACTATGAGTGCTTTATATAGGTTTTACCTTATGGCTAATATGTAAATTTAGTGCCAGATAGTACCAGTGGACAAAGATAGTCCCATGCATTTTTGTCACATGTTACAAGCTGCAAGGGCCAGATTCAGAGTGCCATGGGTATTGAGTACCAGAGATGGGTTATTACTGACTGTACTCTGTACGTGGGAGAGCTTGTGGGTCAAGTCAGTACCACTTGGTTGAGTATAGCTTCCAATAGAAGGTAGCAAGGTAATAAAGGCTAGTGTTTATTCTGTCCAAATCTTCCTATCCTCTCACTTGGTTCAATTAGATAGATATAAATATATTACTTGGGGGGCTTAGATAATAGACAATGTGTAATAAATAGGGGTGTGAACACTTTCCGGTTTTGGTAAGTGTTCTAACTAGATAAGGGCAGGTATAGGAGGGGGGATATGTAAGGGATCATAGGGAGGATACAAGGGGACTTTGCAGAGGACTCTGAGGAGAACTCTTGGGCAAAGAGTGGGTACTACATTTAGTACTCACATTTCCTGGGGGTTAAGAGGGAGCTTTGTTCTTGAAGTTCTTTGACTAGTTGCTTCTCCAGGGTAAATTTTGTTTACAGAGCATGGGGAGTCACCATAGTACTATTGCTGGTTGTCACTTGTGAGGGGGTAGCAGGCAAGTGCCTGATACCATTTGGTGGCAGAGTGGGGTGCACCTTGCATTGCACAAGGGATGTTTTCCACAGAGCCAAAGAGTTGGCAAACCATAGAGTTCTGGGTAAGTTCCTCAGGAGGGTCAGAGAACAAGAAGAGATGCAATAACACAATGAAGTCTTACTTCCTTATCTTGCAAATATTGTCAGGGCTTGTTCTTTTTGTGTTCAATATGACAGCAGGGGACCTTTTGAAGAGGGCATACCCTAGGTTGGCAGTCACCCATTCTTGATGACAAGTTTTTGCTTCTTCCAAGATGTCTTGCAGTTCTTCCATAGTAACTGTGGTGCAATTAAGGTGCTCTTGCACTTGCCTGGTTTCTATATAGGCTGCGGTGGTTTCTTTGGCTTCATGGAGCTGGACTTTGTACTGGTTACTGAGTTGCCCTATGGTAATTAACTGTTATAGTTGTAACATGGCAACTTAGTGGATTGCTGGGTTAACTAGCCAGTGTATTTATTCTGTTTGTGTATCTTCTCTAAGATGTTTCCCTCTTGGAAATGCGGCTCAAGATGTTTGCAAATTTCTTGGAGGAGGCCTTCAGTCAGGGGTTCTACTTCTGGTGCTCCTGCGGCTTGTACCAGGTCTGTGTATGCCTCATTAACCATGGTACCTATTTGTTGCAAGTATGCAACAAAACATGGGGGCTCTCAAGGTCTTGTGAGGGTGCAATAGTTGATTCCTTGCATCTTCTGTCTTACTGTGTCTAGTATGGATACAGGAATCAGTGCAGCATCCTTTGGCTTAATGATCAAGGAACCTCCTCTTAGGTGGTACACAGTCTTCCTGGGTAGTATCTCCATACTTTGTATTGGCGTGGGTAACTTGTCTTGTCCCTCTCCAATTTTGTCTTGTATCAACGTGACTGCTCTGGTAAACAACTCTTCATAGGTGGCTCTTGTTGCATGTAACACTGGTACCATATCTCTCAACACATGTGGGTTGGTCTTGTTTCTGATATTATCTTGATTCTTGCTGGTTGGGGGGGGGTATCACTAGTTTTGGGTGAAATATTTCCTTTGGCACATTCTACATGCATTCTTTTGTTTTCCCCTTTAGGCAGACTTTCTTGCGCATATCATTTGAGCCTATATCAACTAAAATCTCCTCTAATAAACTTTATATGTATCCCATGTCTTTCTCTATCCATGTCCTGATAATTTTTTAATCACAATTAGGCTCCTGTGATGATTGACTTAATGTTCAGGGTGATGGTATACTTTAGCCCATTGTCTGAACTAATAATGGTATAAGGGCCAATCCATTGGGGTGTAAATTGTGGGCAATAGTTGAGGCCAGCAATGGTTTGGTTGTATCACACTTTATTGCCTGGTTTCCACTTTTGTCCCATTAGTTTCTCATTTTTAGGTGGAGAGGGAAGGTGCTTGTTGGCATTTTCAAATATTTTTATGTATAGGTGGGCAATATGGTGTATCAACCTTTCTACATAGTCATTATATGTTGTCAAGGGGATACTGTTGAAATAATTAGGAGTCCACCTAATTATTAATATATTATGAACTAGCACTTAGTGAAATGATATATTTTAGATTATCAACATGAAAATTAGTTCGTAAGATATTTACTAATTATTAGGAATTAGAGAAGTACAGAATTTTAGGAAAATCTGAAACTTGTCCAAATGAGCCAAAACTTGGCACATGTACTCCTGAGACTCCCCTAATAATGACCAAATAGTTGCATTTACGTAGTTCTGCAATAAGTATAAATACTGTGTTGCAACTCAATAAAACATCAAGTGAATATCATGTAAATCTTCTAATTCTCCAATTCACTTCCAATATATCTCTCTAATATTTCAACAGATACCTTCCACTTTCAATCCAGCTTCTTCACACCACTTGGGCCTTTGTCTATACAGAACTAGGTATGGGGAGAAACGTGTTGTTGTGTTTAATATTGTTTACATTGCTAGGAGTGTCAGTGGGAGCAGCTTGGCTCACAATTGGGGAAGTTCTCAGTGGAGCTTCTCTAGTATATGGCAACATGTCTGGTTCATCCTCTTGGTGAATTTGCTGGTCTGGGGGTGATACACAGCCATGAATACCTGTTTCACACCCATCATTTTGCACAAATCAGCCACAGTGTTGGTTGGGAAGGAACCACTGTTGTTGGACAGGAGTATCTGAGGATATCCATGCTGGCAGATGAGGTGTTCTAGAATGAATCAGGTGGTTATCTTCTGGTCTTTATCTTGGATGGCTTGGGCTTCTACCCACTTTGAGAAATAATTGGTAGCAATTATCATGTATTGTTCTCCTTTGTTTGTTTTCATGTAGGGGCCAACAAAGTCAATCCCTACCTGGTGGAAGGGTGAGCTGAGCAGTATTGGTGTGGTTGTCCATATCTTCTGACTCCAGTTAAATCTTTTGCAGGTGGAACATCTTTGTAACATATCTGTAACATTGGTCATTATTGTTTTCCAATAAAATGTCTTTCTTAACATCTTATATGTTGTTAAGGAGTTAGCATGTCCTAATAACATATGTATTTCTTGTAGGATTTCTTTGCAGGCAGTTACCATAGGTATCTCAACTCTGAACTGTCCTTGGAGGAACCATAATTGGTTTTCTTGTACTTTGTACTGACACCATTTCCTTCAAAAGTGTCTCTTCTGCTTATTTGTAACAACGTGTTTGGGGTGCTTCCTTCTTCTTTCAAAGCACATTACATCCTTATAGTCATTGCCAACATGTACTTGGCAAACAGGATAGCAACTGAGGAAGTTTGCGTCCTGGTGTTTCTTGCCAGCGCAATCATTATTTTGAAGTTGTATTCTTACAGTTGGAGGGCTCAATGTGCTAGTCCACTAGCCAAGTCTTTAGTTTTCATCAGCCAGACAAGTGTGCTGTGGTCCGTTACTATTGTGAATCAGCAACCATGTATGTATGTATGGAATTGTTTAATTGAATAAACAGCAGCCAGATATTCTATCTTGGTAATGGGGTAGTGACATTTGTGTTTGTTTAGCAAATGGCTCACATAACCAATTAGGTGAAATTTGCCAGGTTGGTAGTATTGTCCCAGTATGGCACCTTTACCAGTGAGACCTCCATCACAGTTAATCAAAAATCTTGCATCCCACTTGGGGAAATGTATCACTGGTGGTGGCATCAGAGAATGTTTCAGCTGATTGAATGCTCTCTTTTGAGGCTCCTAGCACACAAAACACAGGCCTTTATGCATCAATTTGTACAGGGGGGCTCCTATTATCACAAAGTTTTTGCCAAAGTAGTGATAGTGTTATGATCTGCCGCTTGAATGTTTAAGTTAGATCAGTTTTTAGTCAAATCAATTAGTATATGTTTAGGTTACCAGTATATCAGTATTATCTATGAAATCAGTAGCATTAGTCAGCAAATGAGTAAGCAGATCCTTATCAGACAGAAATAGATATATTAAGTAGGATCTTGTTGGGTGATGATGATGCAATCAAATGAGTCATCAGCCACAACCTACATTAGGAAGTACAATTAGTCAGCAATTGATCTGGCAAAATGTATATAAGGAGCTGCTGGAACCTCAATAAAAATCAGTTCAAGTTTTAGTGAATACAATACTAGCTAAACTCCCTATTCCTCTACAACTCTTATACCAAGACTTGTAACAATAGTAGCTGGCTAATCCTAGGAATCCCAACACTGCATTGATATCCGTTGGTGCGGGTGTATCTTGAATGGCATTTAAGAGTGAAGTAGATGGGTCTATCCCATCTGCCCAGATCTTGTGGCCCAGGAACAACAATTTTCTATACAGGAAATGGCACTTCTTGGGATGTAGTTTGAGCTGGTTCTCAAGGAGGGCTGTCAGGATACCTTGCATGATGTGTATATGTTCCTCAACATTGGGGGAATATATTGCAATGTTGTCCGGAGACACAAGAGCACATTGCCATTGTAAATTTCCTAGCACCTTGTCAATCATCCTTTGGAACATAGCAGGGGCATTACACAAGCCAAAGGATAGTTGGTTCCATTTGTATAATCCAAATAATGTTATCAATGAGGTTTTTAGGTCAATCTTCTGGGGCTACTTCTACTAGCCAATACCCAGAGATCTAGTCAAGAGAGCTAAAATATTTAGCTCCAATTAATCTGTCCAAGTGGCCATCTATTCACGGTAGCAGATACATGTCCTTCTGGGTGATGGCATTCAATTTTTGGTAGTCAATGCAGAAGAATTGCTTTCCAACTTTCTTGGGTACTATCATTACAGGGGAGCCCACAGAGACTGCTCTCTAAAATGATGTTGTCTTTTAAGAAACTCTCAATTGTCTCTTTGATATAGTCTGGGTCAGTTTTTGAGTACCTATAGGCTTTTTGCTTGATGGGGTATTTGTTGGCAAGGTGGATTTGGTGATATACCCCAGGTATATGACCAATTACTTGGTTCTTAGTGAATACTTGAGCAAGCAGGCATATTCCTTCTAGGAACATGTCTTGTAACACTGGCGGTAGACCAGGGTCAACATCTTGTTTGGGGAGTTCTTCTTCTGATTCCTTGTTTTTAGGTGGTCCTTGTTGTTTCCATTGACTTCCTCTAAGTTTAACAATGGCACTCCTCTAGGCAATGTCACTGTGTGCTAGCCGTTGTAGTAGGGTGATAGTGACACCCACTGACAGATGTGCTCATTCCCTTATTTTCTACTTCCCTATATCCCTACTACACTCATTTTAGTTTTATCCCATTTGTCTTATCCAATCAGTACTATCCCATAAGCTGGTTGACTATCACACCTGCTTACCTTATTGCATAAGTTACCCCTCACTTTATGTAAGATTACTAGCTACAAGTGCTTCTATATTAGGCAAGTACCCGCACCAGTATCTGTGACACATGATCAAGCCGTGTCATCATCCCTACCATTTCCATACCATATATGGTATCCCCATATTACACAGGTTTCAGAATACTGATTCCTGATTGGTTGGATGTGCTGTGCCTCTTAGAACCTTCCAGCACCTACTTAGAGCATTCTTAGGTCATTCTGATGTCATTAAGATTTCTATTGATATCCGGAACCTTCTGGAACACCATGATTAGTAATCACTTAGCCAGTGAGAAAAGTATACAAGGGAGGCTATCCCTCTACAATAGATCATCATCCCTTTTATCAATATACCAACTTGTTGATTAGTGTGATCACTGCTACCTGCTGCTACCTGAACTTCCAACCCTAGACCACAGGACACTCCCAGGAAACTGCACTGACAGCCAACTGACCTTGGAGGCACTACTTGTGAGGAATACTCAGAGTAGGTATCTTTCATTATATTTGATTCTTTCCCAAGTTTGTTCTTGTACAGGCAAAGATACTTTTCTGTCTTTGTAACTATTGACCACAGCTGCATTCTTATCAAGTCCCTGC
>MCFE01000632.1:0-51335 GCA_002104905.1 Basidiobolus meristosporus CBS 931.73 | reverse complement strand
GTTCCATTGTGTAACAATGGTTTTGGAATGGTCAGGAACTTTCTGGAAGGTGGTAGAAGGTTCCGGAAGGAATCTCTTTAGAAATTGAGCTGGGAAGCTGAAACTTGGCATGGGGTGTTCATGGTTGTCATGTGATCATGACACTATTCTCCTTTTCCAGGCGGAGCTCTGTTTCCCTTTGGGGCAGGTTTTGCAGGATATTGTTGGTGGAACTGGGTAACTAGTTCTTGACAATTAGTGAGATGTGTAGCTGGTTCCCATGTTTGGTCACTTGGGCCATAACCAATCCAGTCTACTAAGTAGTACAGCTTTGACCGGATATACTTGGAGTCTAGAATCTGTTTAACTTCAAATTCTTGATGTTGGTCAACCTGGATAGCTTGGGGCTTTGCTTCTTGCCGGTTTGGCAATGTGTTCCTACAATACGGCTCCAGGAGGGACACATGGAAAGTATCATGGATTTTCATACTTGCTGGTAACTGTAGCTGATATACTATAAGGCTAAGCTTCTTCTTGATCTTGAAGGGACCAAGTTTCTTGAAATCCAACTTGTCACAATGGCGGTTGGTGCTGATGTTTCTTCTGAGCAACCATACAGAATCTCCTTCATTAAGATCAGGGCTGGGGTGCCGTTTTAGATTGGCAAATTTCTTGTAGCTTTCCTGAGCTATGGATAGCTCTTCCTTGAGGGTGCTCTGGATGTCCTGGATTGCTTGGGCATGTTCAGCCGCATGTGGGCTCATTGGGTTTGTTGGAATCTGGATATCAAACTGAGGGTGGAATCCATAGTTTGCATAGAATGGTGTAAAACCGGTTGCACTATGACTTGAGTTGTTGTAGGCAAACTCAGCAACAGGGAGTAGGTCAACCCAATTGTCTTGCTGGTAATTGATATAGCACCGGAGGTATTGCTCCACAATCTGGTTGATTCTTTCAGTCTGGCCATCAGACTGTGGATGGAAGGCAGTAGAGAGCTTGACTTAAACACCAAGGTATTGCATGAAGTGTTTCCAAAACTTGGACACAAACTGTGGGCCTCTATCTGACACAATATCACTGGGGATACCATGAAGGCGGAAAATATTCTTCAGGACTAAAGCAGCAGTTTCTTTTGCATCAGTGTTCTTACAGCAAGGGATGAAGTGAGCCATCTTGGTCAGCCGGTCAGCCACTACAAGTATAGCATTGAAGCCACATGACTCAGGGAGGTCAGTAATGAAGTCCATAGATATAGATCTCCATAGGTGTTCTGGGATTGGCAGGGGTTGAAGAAGTCCATAGGGCTGGTGTCTGGCTGGTTTTGCACGGTTGCAAATATCACAAGTCAGAATGTACTCTTTGATAAGAGTTATCATTCTAGGCCACCAGAAATCTCTTTTGATAGCATTCAAGGTTTTGGCAGTACCAAAGTGGCCTGCAGCCATTGAATCATGCCGAGACTTAATGATGTCTAGCTGGGTGGCAAGGTCTGGGACATAAAGCTGCTGCTTGTGGTAGATGAGGTTGTTTACCAAATGCAGGTTCTGGATGTTTGGGAACTTGGGAGGGGGCCCAACTGGGGATTCCAGATATTTCTTGATGGTGCTGGAAGTCATATCAGAGGCTTGGGATTCTGATATCCTTACTAGGAATGAAGGGATGACAAGACTTGAGGACTGGGTGGCAAGAATCTCAAAATGTTTCTTGCTCAGTAATGAGTGTTCCATTTGCCAACAGGCATCATCTCCCTCTTCCAGGGCATATTCCTTTTTTCTGGACAGGGCATCAGGCTTTCCTTGCTTTGCACCAGGTCTATAGGTGATAGTAAAGTCAAAGCTGGACAGGAAGAGTGACCATCTGGCTTGTCTCCGGTTTAGTACTTTGGAAGTTGCAAAGTACTCAAGGTTCTTATGGTCACAGAAGACTTTGATTTTGTGTTTTGCACCGTCCAGGTAGTGTCTCCATTGCTCAAAGGCTACAATGATGGCAAGCAACTCCTTATCATAGATATCATAGTTGATCTCTGCAGGGGAAAACTTCCGAGAGTAGAATGCAATGGGGTGCAACACATTGTCCTCATCATACTGGGAGAGTATGGCACCAAGGGCAAAATCCAAAGCATCAGTCTCCACTATGAATTGCTTCTCAAGGTCAGGGTGGGCAAGCAGGGGGGCCTTCAGGAAAGATTTCTTGAGTTGGTTGAATGAGCTGGATTGCTCCTCATTCCAGGCAAAAGGTGTGCTCTTCTGGGTAAGCTTTGTCAGAGGGGTGACTATCTCGGAGTAGTTGGCTATGAACCTGCAATAGAAGTTGGCAAATCCCAGGAAGGATTGTACTTCCTTGACTGAGCTTGGAGTTTTCCAGGATTGGACTGAGTCAACTTTCTTTGGGTCCATTCTTGTTCCCTCAGGGCTGATGAGATAACCAAGAAATTCCACTTCTCTCTGGTCAAATTCACACTTCTCTAGCTTGGCATAGAGACCGGCAGAGTCTAGTTTTCTCAATACTTTCTTGACATGTTCATCATGTTCATCTTGGCTCTTGGAGTATATGAGAATATCATCAAGGTAGATTACCACAAAGTGGTCAAGGTATTCATGGAATATGTCATTCATGAGGTGTTGAAACACAGCAGGGGCATTGGTGAGGCCAAATGGCATTACTTTGTATTCAAAGTGGCCGTATCTTGTGCGAAAGGCAGTTTTCCATTCATCACCGGGCTTGATTCTGACAAGATTGTAAGCTCCTCTCAAGTCAATCTTGGTGAAGACTTGGGCAGCAGATAGCTGATCCAACAGTGTGTTGATCAGGGGCAGGGGGTAGCGGTTCTTGACTGTGATCTTATTCAAAGCACGGTAGTCCACACACATTCTGAGGGTGCCATCCTTCTTCTTGACAAAGAGGATTGGGGCTCCAGCAGGTGATTTGGAGTGCTGAATAAAACCCTTCTGGAGGTTTTCTTCAATATAACCATGGGGTTCTTTCAACTCCGGCTGGGAGAGGTTATATATTGGGCCAAATGGAGGGACTTTTCTATCTTCAAGGTCAATAGGGCAGTCATAAGGCCAATGGTCAGGGAGGAGTTCTGCTTTCTTCTTGTCAAAGACGTGGGCAAACTCTTGGTACTTGGCTGGTATGTTTGCTGGGGGGGGGGCTCCTTCAGCTGGCAAGGTATCTTGGGCTGTTGAACTGTTGGCAACAGTCTTTTCACAGTTATCAGGGTCTGGAGATTTCATGGAGTTGACTTGGTGGGATCTGGTGAATGACAGGATTTTGGATTTCCAATCAATACTTGGATTGTGGTAAATCAGCCATGAGCTTCCAAGCACAATAGGATAGTGTGGTGAGTTGATGATGTTGAAGGCAATTCTTTCTTGGTGGGCAGTACTGGACAGCTGGAGTAAGCATGTTTCATGGGTAACGGCACCAGAGGAGAGTGATCTTCCATCAATAACTTCTACTTGGACTGGACAGGATTTCAAGGTAACAGGAATAGAGTGCTTCTGGACAAAGGCTTGGTCAATGAAACAGGATGAAGCACCGGAATCAATCAGGGCTAGGGCTGGGACAGGACCAGAGTCAGGGATCTGGATTTTGACAGGCATTCTCAAGGACTGGATAGATTTTGTGGCAAAGGAAGATTCTTGGATATGCTGGATTTTCATGGGTGGGTCCAGTTGCAAGCCTGTCAGTGCAACTGGACATTGGAGTTTCCCGACAGATCTGGATCAGGTTGGTTGCTGGAGGACTGCATCAGCTTGAAGCTGGACTTCTTGTTGGGGCAGGACTTGGCAAAGTGACCTGGTTGGCCACAGTATAGACAGAGGTTGGCTTGTTGACATCTGGACTTTTCACTCTTTGATAGTTTCTTGTATTTGGCACTATCAATCTGCATAGGATCTTCTGGAGTGACTTGGGGAGCAGGAGGGGCTGGGACTGCAACAGGAATGTGTCTTTGACAGTTCTTTTGCTTCTTCTGGAATAGTCTGTTATCACACCGGATTGCTTGGTGCATAGCTTCAACCAATGTATCTGGGTCTGGGAGTGTGAGTAGCAGATCTCAAACTTCATCATTGAGGCCATCTTGGAATTGGCTAATCAAGGCTGCTTGACCCCAGGAGCTGAGGTCACTGGAGAGTTGTCGGAATTCTGAGGCATAGACTGATGCTGGTTTGTTCCCTTGCTTGAGGGTCTTGATCTTGTTGGCAGCAGTTCTGGCTTGGTCAAGGTTACCAAATGTTAGCTCCATTTCAGTGAGGAAAGCTTGGTAGTCTCTGAGGAGGGGAGAGTTGGTTTCCACTAATGGGGAGAACCACTTGAGAGCTGTACCAGTAAGCAGGTTGGAGATGAAACCAACTTTGGCCTGGTCAGTGGGGTACCGGTTGGGCTGGAGTGCAAGATTGTTCTTCACCATGTTGATGAAGCCACGGAATTCATTCTGAGAGCCATTGAACTTGGTAGCAGGAGTATACTTGGGTTCTTGGTAGACTGGGACATGGCTAGTTTGCTGGACACTTTGGTTCTGGAACTGAGCAAGAGTGTTTCTGAGGTCTGCATGGTCTTGCTGCAGTTGGTTAAAGGCAGCCATGAGCTGGGCAAAGTTCAGCTCTAGGTTGGACATGGTAGCAGAGGAAGACGGATGAACTTGCAAGGAATACTGGAATATACTAAACTAGATTGTGGGTTTGTAAAGCCACTAGTATGTCAAGAATACAACTATTGAGCCACAATCCCCAACTTAAATAAGTTAGCGTCACTTCAGAAGGTACTGGTTTCAACGTCCTTTGATAGAGTATTGTACTAAAGCTTCCAATACTGTAACAACTGTAAACTCCACCAGCAGGGTAATAAAGTGAATGCAGCTTTGACCAATAGTTTTACAAAGATAAAGTATCTTTGCCTTTATAGGACAAGACTAGGGAAAGATGATGGGTAATACTTACGGTGAGTATTCCTTTTACAAGTTTTCTTCAAACTTTGGGCAGAAAGCAGGGATCCACAGGTAAGTCAGGAGAGTCTGATAAAACTGTTATGAATAAACAGCCTTGCCTTGAATCCTGCCTTGCCTTGATGGTCCACACCTAAGTCCTTTCCTGCCGTGCCTAGCTTTTCCTCCTGCCTTGTGTCTATTCATAACAAGATCAACTGTATGCAGATGGGACTTCAAGAAAAAATTCATTGCTAATGGTACAATAAAGAAATGCAAAGCAAGACTTGTGGCTAAAGGATACTCAAACAAAAGGACTGATTGTATTGAGACAATTGTCCCAGCAGTTAAGTGTAATTTCATCAGACTAACATTGACTAATGCAGCTAAATATCAATTTCATGCTCATCAAATGGATGTTACAACCTCATTTTGGATGAAGAACTTGATTACAACATATACATGGACCAGTCTGGTGGGTTTACTGACCAAGATACTCATGGTTTAGTCTGCAAGCATAAAAAATCTAAATATGGTTTTATATAATCCTCAGGCACCTGGTATTGCAAGATAGATTCATATGCAGAATCATTGCGCTCCAAAAGAAGTACTACTGACTATAGTGTCCACTGTAAGCTGGATAAAGCAAATCCAGTTCTATTAACTCTTAATGTGGGTGATCTTATTACAGCCACCAATAACCAAAAAATATTGGAAGAGACTGAATTCAGTCTATCTTAGGAGCTCAAGATATCCATTCTGGGAGAGCTCAAACACTACTTAGGGATAAACTTCTCCATAGTCAGAAGTAACCAGGCTATTATACTAAGCCAGTCCAACTATACACAAGATATACTTAAAAAGTACTAAACGGTAGACTGTAAGCTGGCAGCTGCACTAATAGAGACAAACCTTAACTTAGTCAATACTTTACCAAACCCAGAGAGCTTGAAGCCATCAGAAAGCCTTGAATTCCATTATCCATCTATAGTAGACAGTCTGATCTGTATAATACATTGCACACCTCCAGATATTTTATATTTGGTAAGAGTTGTCAACCAGCATGATTGGAACTATGATCTGATCATATTGCAGCAGTTGAGCATAATTTTAGATATCTAAAAGGCACTACTGATATCTACTTAAGGTACACCTATAAGGATTCCAAACAGGATTCTGTGGCATATTCTGATGCTTATAAGAGACAAAATTTAGAAGTCAGATGATCCACCAAAGGTTACATATTTCTTTGCTACAAAGGAGCAATTTTGTAGAATTTACAAAATCAACAAACAGTAGCACTTTCCACTACAGATGCTGACTATGTAGATTCCAGTGATGCTACAAAAGAGGCAGTGTGGCTAAGAGAAGCTTTTTACACACACCAAAAAGCTTGTATTACTTTATTTCAAGAAAATCAAGGATGTATACAATTGGGTAGAAATCCAACTTTTCATGCAAGAACTAAGCAAGTTGATGTAAGACACCATTTCATATGCAAAGCTATAGAGAATATCTTAGCCAACTTAGTTTACAGTCCTACAGATTAAATGACTACAGATATATTGACCCAGCTACTACTTAAAGACAAATCTGAATATTTAGGTCACAAATAGGACTAGTCTATATGAAGATTTAGTTGAGTGGGGGTGTAGTAAAAACTTGCATTTTTACCCTCATGTCTAGAAAATACTGGCCAAATTCCTTGCTATGATCAACTTAAAATATTTGCACCAATACATCAGGTATCCAGAACATGAAAATTAGCTAGGTTGTCCAAACAGCCTTAAACTCTGCGCACATGCACTTTGGACCTTCCCAAACATATTCAATGCTTTTGCTATGCCAATATCATATAAAAATGCAAATACTACTTTACACTCAACTGATCATTAAGTGAAAGCCACATAATTTATTTAATGTTCCAATTGCTTCCAATATCTCTATGACTCTTACAGCAGTTTCTACATCTATATGTTGCATAAAAGACAGATATTTTGCTGTAAATGCCAACAACAGTCTGAAGGCATTAGACTTGACCACCAGTGAAAATGCTCTAGCATAGTCCAGCCCTTTTCCCTGAAGGTTTAGTTTCACTATGAGTATTGCTTTGAATCTCTCAATTTCACCATCAGCCTTATACTTCATCTTGAAGACCCATCTGCATCCCATAAATTGTAGGTTAATTGGTGATTTGATTAAGTCCCAAATTTGATTTTCCATAAGGCCCTGATATTCATCAGTCATCTTAGATCTTCAAAACTCATTTGGGGACTGTTTAGGGGCTCTTTTACAGTTTAGGGCTTATCAAACTTGACTGAATAGCATAGAGTAAGCTTATACCCTCCTTGATATATTAACTTGGGCAATATCTAATCCTATTAGATTCCTAAAAAAATATCATACTTGGAGTTCATCTAACTTTCAGCTGGTGTTCAGCTAGTAGTCCAACAATATTTGGGTTGTACTGAGCTTGTATTTCTCATTCAAATTTGTAGTAGCAATTTGGGTCATAGTAGTGGGTTAGCAGTAGGTAGCAGTGATGATACTAATCAACGAGTTGGTATGTTGATGAAAGGGATGATGATCTATTGCTGAGGGGTTACCTTCCTTAAATACCTTTCTCACTGGAAAGTGATTAGTAAACATGGTGTTCCAGAAGGTTCTGGAGGTCAAATAGAAATCTTAATGAAATCAGAATGAGCTAAGAATGCTCTAAGTAGGTGCTGAAAGGTTGTAAAAGGCATAGCACACCCAACCAATCAGGAATCAGTATTCTGAAACCTGTGTAGCATAGGGATACCATATATGGTATCAAAATGCTAGGGATGGTGACACAGATTTGGTATGCATTATGGATATTGACACAGGTACCTGCCTAATTTGAAGCACTTACATCAAGTAATCTTACATAAGGTGCAGGATAACTTATGCATTAAGGTGAGCAGGTGTGATAGTCAGCCGGCTTATGGGATAGTGCTGATCAAGTAAGACAAATGAGATAAAGCTAATACAGAAGTAGTGGAAAAATAGGGAAGTAGAAAATATGGGAATGAGCACATCTATCAGTAGGCATCACTATGACCCCACTACACCATTACAAGCAGGGCCTAAAGCTCCAAGCAAGTATCAAAGAGACATAAGGTAACTGGAAGAGTGCCAATAAGGGAAATGCAGGCAGACATAGCAGCACCAGCACAACATATAACTAGGAAAAAATGTAGTGGCACTCAAGAAGCATTCAGACAAAGTAGTGTTGAAAGACCTGGCAGGAATGAAGGAAGAGGTAAAGGGAAATAGTCCACTCAGGCTAGAGACAAGTAAGTGTGACAAATGTTCTGCAGTTCTTGCCAATCAATGCTATATGCCCACAACTAACTGAATCCCATCATAGCCAAGAAGTATTACCATCAAGAAAACAGCTGTTTGCACAAGAGTTGGAAGTGCAGCCAGTTGAGCTACACTCCAGTGATGTAGATGAGCATGCAGAGAAAGACAATTGGTCTACCACAGCCCCCACATCCTCCATTGCTGACAGAGTGAAGATCCCACCAGCAGACAAAGTAACAACATTTAGAACTCAAAAGGTTATTACAATGCCTTCAGCAAAATTTTGGAACATTAATAGGCATACCAAGAGGTTACAGCACTTCTTCAAGAGCAGTGCTGAAGAAAACCCTCTGGAATATTGCAAAGGTTTATTGCAACGACTGGCAGATGAGGTGTAAGACCTTGCAGTGCTGGCTGAAGAACAGGATGTATGGGAACCAGTGAATGAACAGTGGCATAAAGCTGTAGGGTTCCTGCCAAAGTCATGGAAACAGAGTGCTATGGCAGAAATACTAATAATATGGTGGATCTTAATGGAGTTACTTGATGAGTGTGGGACTAGGCCTAATATTAACATAGTTTATAGGGACTTGAATAGGTCAATACAATTGGTAATTGAGGTACAACTGAAGTTTTAATTGAAATAAGTCAACCTGTCTGCCTGAAAAATATGATAAATGGTTGAGTCAGGAAGCAAGGAGTGTGAAAAAGAGGTAATAGCTAATTAATGCACACAAATGTAGGAAGCAATAGAGTGTCCAAGATCAGAAAGTGAGAAGATTAGCCAAGAACTAGTCAAAAGCCACTTGTGTATTCTGGTGATGAAAAATTCTGAGCAAGTTTTTTGCAAAATCTGGGATGCAATTATTTTTTACAGTTTTTACACATTGTCCTGATGGGATCAATACATCTTAGCTGCAGGACTTTAAACTGGTGATGACCTTTTAACAGGATCATCACAACAATATTTTGTAAGGAGTGTATCCTATAATGTATACTAGACTTGTTCCATTGTACAATGACAGGGTCCATGGCACAATCTGTGGTTGCAAAGAACAATTGGGTGTGATACTGTGGCTACTAGTAGGAAGGATTGCTCTTGTACAATTACACTATGTGGGACAATCTTGAATACTATGGCACAAACTGACACAGTGAGGTTGGCAAGGAAGATTGCACCAACTGGTAATGTTTGCATCACATGTGCATTGGATACCACTATTGTGGTTGGTAAAATCTGGTATTTGGATATGTTTCTTTAATGTAAATGGAAATGATTGCATATCACACAATAAACAACATTAATATTTACAATTTTGGCAGCCACCACTCCATTTGGACTGTATTTCAATGGTTACTAGGTCTAAAAGTATCCGGAAGCTGTAGCCCCCAATTAGTTCATTGACAAAAACACAAGCTACCTGATTTGCTGCCAAATATCCCATTTTGCCCATGGAGCAAGTAAATACCTGAACTTAGTGATTGAACAAGGGGTCATAGCAAGCATACAACTGATTGTATAGATGCAAATAAGATCAAATAGCTGCACTAGTGTTACAGATAATATATTTATATGCAGGGTGCTTACTACAGGGGCTATGTTTCATATGTGAGATGACCCTGATATTACCTATATCTGAAATTTAGTGATCACTGATATGCAGTGGCTCAATTTGGATTGCAAAAACAATGCATTATTTGGATCATGATGAATGGCAACAGTTAAACGCAACTGCAACATCTTCTCCTAGGTTTTTCTCTCTCCAGGATTGCTACTGTAGCATTTGGTAGTGATTCACTTTGCATGCCTGAACTACTTTCTTGTTGACTATCACCTTGGCTACTTGTGTACTTGTAGTCAGTATGTTGTTGTCTAGTTGATGAGTGCAATGATGGAGCCTGGCTGCCCTGAATTGCTCCAGATGATATAATGGAGCCAGTCTGAAGTGCCATGCACTGATGTACTCTTTTACCTGCCAAAGGCTCTGGCAGTGGAGGCACCTCATGTGGGTCATTGTCAGTCAATTTACCAGAAGTAACTTGCTGATGGTTAGGTGAAACTACACACACAGGCAAAACTTGATGCATTAACATAGCTTGTGGCTGAGTTTATTGTGATGTTACATATTGATGCAACTCTACCTCCTCCAATGGACTTGTGTCTAAATGAGCTGTTTGGCATGTTCTGGTAGTTTTGCTCTGAAGCACACTCATTGATTTGATGCATGTTAACTTGATGCAGGACACTCTTGTGAAGGGTCTTGCTGTAGACTGGGCTGATGAGCACTGGTGCACTGGTGTTGCAGAGGATGTTAAGTAGCCCAGCAAGGTGTGCTGGCATGATCTGGACAAAGTTGCTTGCGGTCTGTATTCTCCCTCTTGAAGCTCACCATCTGACTTTCAAGGTATTAGCCTACTTTGTGTCTGATACTTTGAAACTGTCTCCTTGATGAGTTCTGTGTATATTGCTCTTGAATGCTACTTAGCTCTATTGATGTATCATGTAGTATATTAGTGATTTGAGGCACTAAGAGGCTAAGCAGCCCCAATGTGTGGGTAATCAGTAAAGAAATGCAAAGTTGAGTTGGGTGCAACAAGCAGCTAATTCTTATTAGGAAAACTCTACCAAAGTATGCCAGACTTTTCTTGGTCACAAGCCAATTCTACATCATTCAATATGAAGTTCACACAAACAAGTGCCAGAGTGCACCTATAAGGGGGACTAGAATCTAGCAGGGAGAAGGAATATATTGGCTAAATACTGAGAAGTTATTTGCAGATATTCATGAGGTATTCAAGGCAAAAGTGGCAACCACCAAGCATATGTTTGCAAGATGTATACATTACCACCAGTACAAGGTAAATGGCAACTTTGCAAGTATCATGCTAACAAGCTGTAAAGTTGAGATGACAGATGTATGTCAATTGCGGCAGGTGTACCTGCTTGTAGAGGTTAGTAAGCAGCAGGCCACAGTTTTTTTTGATTCAAACTATATGTGGAGTGCCCAAGGTAATAGTGTGTAAGCAAATAAAGAGACGCAATTCTACAGTGGAATATATGAATTGCACAAGGGGAGGTAGAAAGAGGAAATACCATTTGGTAAATTGGTACAGTAGCATTGTACAGAATCAGCAGAGTCTTGCTATAAGGCTGTTGGAATACCGTCAAGTTTCTTGCCATATAAGGCAATTGTATGTCATGGCCAATTGGATCCACTCAAAATAGTTATGGAGCACTAAAAGACTGCAACAATATTGTGCAAATATTGTCACATCACCAATCAAATCTTGTCAAGTTTTATCCCTTTATTTGGTTGTAAAGTTAGCAAAACACTGTTGTGATTGCGTCATAAGATTGTTGGGAGGGTCACTAATTCCAAACTGTTGGTATTATGACAGTCTCTAAACAGGATCCTGAAAGCTGATCCAGGTTGGATCCACTCATGGGACCAGATTATTTTTCATAGGGATAGTAGAGGCACAAGCAGACATGTCCAGCCTGTGCTATGCAAATTGCATGTGGAATTGTTTGCATGCCGCTTCCTCATCAAATCCCCTCACTCTAAGCTCATTCTTGATTTCAATATTTGTCTTGTTATATATCTTCTTACATACACCTGCTGGCTTCTTGATGTAGACCTCATGCCACAGCTTTCTACTCAGATTCTACCATCTCTGTTGACTCTGTGAGGTATTCAGTTCTGGTATATTAATCAGTAGTACCCAAATATCTGTATGAAGGCTCATCATAGACACTTGGGCCATACAAAAATTATTTGACAAGAGCTCAAATTGATTTGACATCAACTTTTTTGGTCCAGACCATGCTTGTGAGCAGGGGGATGGGTTTTGTATGAGTTGTACTAAATATGCATTGAGACTTGGTAGAGGGACCACAGTGATGAATTTGAGTACTTATACAGTAGTATATGGGAATCAACCTAGTTTTATATGAAATATATATGAAAGCTACTATGATTCTGGAATTTTCTATATATTATGCATGATGCATCTGGGCTTCATTGACATGTATCAGATTACAACAACTACAGACTTCTGATTTGATTATAAACTTGTGAGTGAATCATCAATAAAATCAACAAGCCATTATTTGTGGATGATATTTGAAACATTATGACGGGATACTTGTGTTACAAGTCTTAATACAAGAGTTACAGTGGAATAAAGAGTTAGCT
Source organism: Basidiobolus meristosporus CBS 931.73 (assembly GCA_002104905.1). Taxonomy (NCBI): domain Eukaryota; kingdom Fungi; phylum Basidiobolomycota; class Basidiobolomycetes; order Basidiobolales; family Basidiobolaceae; genus Basidiobolus; species Basidiobolus meristosporus. The sequence continues at coordinate 38,903 of MCFE01000632.1, read as the reverse complement.
AGTATTGTGTCCACCAAGACTTGAACAGCTCTTTATTGAGGTTCTGGCAGCTGCTTATAGACATTGTGCCAGATCAATTGCTGACTGAATGTATTTCCTAATGTAGGTTGTGGCTGATGACTCATTAGACTTGTTCCATTGTATGTTGCTAGGGCAGGCAGTACAATCCACAGTCTCTAAGAGCAATTGAGTGCAATATTGTAGCTACCAGTAGGCAGGATTGCTCTTGGACAATTTTGCACCATGTGAGACAATCTTGCACACTATGGCACAATCTGACACAATGAGGTTGGCACACATGATTGCACCAACTTGTAATATTTGCACCACATGTGCAAGTGGATACAGCTAATATGGTTGGTAAAATCAGGTATTTGGATATGTTTCTTTAATGTAAATGGAAATAAATGCCCATCACATTATAAACTACACTGGTGCTTACCATTTTGGTTACCATCACTCCAATTGGATGGTATCTCAGTGGTTAATTGGTCCAAAAGTATCCCAAAGCTGTCAGCCCCCAATTGGCTTTTTGACCAGTACACAAGCTACCTGAGTTGCCATCAAATATTCCATTTTGCCCATTAAGCAGGTAAATCCCTGATCCTAGTGATTGGACTAGGTGTCATAGCCAGCATGCAACTAATTGTGTAGGTGCAAATCAGATCAAATGGCTGCACTGATGCATTCTTTTACTTTCCAAAGGCTCTGGTGGTGGAGCCACTTCATGTGGGCCATCATCAGTCAGTTCACCAGAAGAAACTTGCTAATGGTCAGGTGTAATGGCACATGCAGACGCAACTTGATGTTCTTGCATGGCCCTTGGCTGAGTTTGATGTGATGCCACTTGTTGATGCAACTCAGTCCACTCCAATGGACTTGTGTCCAAGTGAGCAGTTTAGCAAGTTCTAGTGGTTTTGCTCTGAAGTGCATGCATTGACCTGACCTGTATTGACTTAATGCAGAATGCTCTTGTCAAGGGTGTTAGCATAGTATGGACTGACATGCACTGGCACACAGATGTTGCAAGGGATGGTTAGGAATCCAGCAACATGTGCTGGCATGATCTAGAAGCTGTTGCTTACAGTCTGTACTCTTCCTCTTGGAGTTCACCTTCTGATTCCTTAAGGTATTCACTTACCCTCTGTCTGATACTTTGGAACTGTTGCCTGGATGAGTCCTGTGTATTTTGCTCATTGAAGCCACTTAGCTCTACTAATATATCACCGAGTATACTGGTCATTTGAGGCAAAAACTCATTCAAAATCTCTTTGGTTCCCAAAGTCAATGTACAAACAAACACATCCAGCCTGTACTGAGCAAACTGCGTGCACAATGTTCCCGCATGGCTTCCTCAGCAAATTGCCTCACTCTCAGTTCATTCTTGATTTCAATACTTGTCTTATTATATATCTTCTTACATACAACTGCTATTATCTTGATGTAGAACTCATGACACAGCTTTCTACTCAGGTTCTTCCACCCCTGTCAACTCTCTGAGGTATCTAGTTATGCTACATTAATGAGTAGTGCCCAAATATCTACATGAAGGCTCATCATAGACACTTGGGTCATACTGAAATTGCTTGGCAAGAACTTGAACAAATCCAACATCAGCTTTACCAGTCCAGACTGTGCTTGTGAACTGGGAAATGGGTTTTGTCCAGGCTATACTAAAGAAGAGCTGAGACTTGGTATAGGGACCATAGTGACAGATTTGGATACTATACAGTAGAGTATTGGCAACAGCCTGGTAATATATGAATTATATATGAAAACTAATGTTATTGTTGAATTTTCCTTATATTATGCATGATGCATTTTGAATTGCATTGACACAGATCAGATCACATCAGTTGCAGATTTCCTATTTGATTATAGACCTGCAAGTAAAACATCAATAAAAATACCAAGTCATTGTTTGAGGATGATTTTTGCAACATAATGATGGGATACATGGCAATTGATTGAGATTTAATCATAATGCATGGAAAATCAGATAAATAATGCTGATCATGCCAAATCAATCCAACTCACCTCAGCCCAATCATCTACCAACTTTAATATGACTTACTCATCTGAATGGTCTTTTCTCATCAGTCCCATCACTACCACCTGATTTCCTTTTGGCACACTAGAGGAGACCTATACCAAGTACTGTGGACCATCTACCCCAATATACTTGTGGAAATCCCTTGTTAAGCTCCACTGATATCATGAGAACTATTGCCCCACAAGGCTTCAACTTACCATCCATGGGAGCAAAGTCCTTGAAGCTTTCTTTCCTAGCTGACAGCAATGGAGAACCACATTGCAGAGGGTATATATCACTTAGAGCAAGCTTGTAGTACTAGTTTCAGAAGCTCCAATAGACTTCCATATCCCAGAGTGTTCAGCAACAGGTTCCATATATGGAATATTTTGGATACCTTCTCAGTCAGGATTGACAGACATTCAAGAGGGCAGAGGCACTTGTATTCTGGCAAGTACAAGGTGTGCTGTGTGAAGTTTTAAGCATTGTCTGACATTTAGGGTAACATCAACTGGTTTTATAGGAAAGGATTGTCAGAGATTAGGATGTTTTACAGCTTATAGGAAGCCAAGGAATGGTGTGCTTAGCAGGAAGCAGAAGCTCTACAATCAGATATTTAATCATTTCAGAGTGAGGGCAGAGCATACATTTGGATATCTAAAGAGATTCAGCATATTGGCAGGTAAATACTGTGGAAAGTCATATATAGGAGAAAACAGCAGAATAGGTAAAATAGTTAAGATACTTATCAATGCACAGTACATTCATACAAAAAGACATCCACTGTGAGAAATGTGTCTACAGCATTATCAACAGTAAATAAACAAGGAAAGCACTACTCTGAGCAACATAAATAAGATTTAGTAAAATCATCAGTAACTATATCCTACCACTGGCATCATGGTAGAGATTTTAGTGCCAGATGGGGCCATAGACTGCCAGATCAACCTGGCACTATAAACAGGCTAGCACTATGTGGCACTATCCAACAAAACAAGTCTATCTGATTGCATCAGCATCACCCAATAAGCTCCTACTCAATATATGTATTGCTGTCTGATAAGGATCTGCTGATTCATTTGCTGACCAAAGCTACTGATTTGATTGGTAACACTGATATACTGATGGGCTAAACATAAAACTAATGGATTTGACTAAAACTGATCTAACTTCAACATTTAAGCAGTAGAACATAACATTCTCCCCTACTAAAGTTGAGAGGGTTCTCCTGAATCTCTTTTCTTGTGATACCAATATCTTGATGGTTTGGTATTGTTGGCAAGTCTTTGAAGCTTGAGTCTGTTGCTATGAACTAAATCTTCCCGGATACTCTCTTATTTGTCCGTAAGTTTGTAAGTTGCAGATGGACACTCTCTGATGTTCCTGAATGATCCTGTCTACTGTGGACCATACTTCTTTTGAGTGTTGTTTCCCAGCATTACAGAATTCCTCACTGTCAATGATTCTGATGATATAGTTGTATCAAATTGCTGCTTCATCTTTTCTGCACTTTGAGATACTTTGGCATGTGCCTTGACATTGTTGTTCCAGCTGCTGGTGTCTACTTGACTGACTAAGCAAATCTTCAAAGGCATCTGTAAGCTTTGGTTGTGTGTGATCTCCTAGAATCCTTAGTTCACATCCTTACACTAAGTAAAATGGAAATTGTTGGGTAGTGTTGTGCATTCTAACTCTGCAGGCAAAAAGTGCTTGGTCTATATACTTATCCATCTACTGACAGCTCCATTTGCATGCAGGTCAGCATTTTCCAAATAATCCATTCAGCCACTCAGTCACTCCATTATTTCTAGGGTGACATGCCAAGGTTTTCAAGTGTTTGATCTGCTGCATTCCAAGGTAAGTTTCCAATGTCTTTGCCATAAAGCTTACTCCTGTATTGGATAAATTCTCTATATGGCATCCTAACTTTATAAGGATCTCATGGCAGATGCAACTTGCAACTTCTTGCTCACTGACTACATGTAGCACTTTAGCCACTGGCCATTCAATGGCATGGTCAATTGCTACCAGGATTCCACAGTTGCATTTCCTGGTGGTTGTCAGTCTTCCAATAAAGTCAATTTCCCATCTTGCAAATGGTCCCACAGGCTCTAATGCAAGGAGTACAGCATTTCTCTGTGGCTGGCCCTGGTTGATTGGGCAATCTGGGCATGCTTTCACTAGCTGCCAAATATCTTGTTTCATTCTGGGCCACCATGCTCTGGCCTTTACAATGCCATAGGTTCTTCCAGTTCCAAGATATCCATATTCATTATGTAGCTTATTTATTAAATCCAGTCAAGTAACATAAGGGCAATAGGCAATAGGTCTTCCATCAACAATTTGGCAGAGTGTTTCATCCTGTAATACAAGCTTACTGGCTTCATCCTCTATTATCTTCTTGATCACTGCATCCACCCCGTTAGGAATGGCTTGGTCCCCCAAGTACCATGGTAATAAGCTAGGCCAATCCATTTTGTGATCCAAATTGAGTCAGGCAACTTGTTGCAGTTGTTATTAATCATCAGCAAATGTGTTGTCTTTCCCAAGGCAGTTGACAATCTCCAAATTAGTAAAGGGGTTTCTTAGAGGGGACTTTTCTGACGGAAAAGTGGTAGTTTTCTTTTAGAACTTAGATTGGATTGTTGTGAGCTTTGCAGTTTCTTTACTGATGTAGTACCAATCAAAGTCAGAATACTCAACAGTGCAAGTGGTGCAGGGGAAGTCTGATAACCTTTAAGCTTACAATTGTAGTGTGAGGATTCTGGAAAGAGTGGCTCTCTTTATTTTTGAGCTGGGGAAGTCATATATATGAAATTTCTGAAGGATCAAGGTTTTGGGCAATTGCACATGCAATGCATGTGATATGAAGCTAATATTTTGCAGTGGCACAGATTGAACATAGGCACAGCACCTGCAAGAATCTCACGTGATTTGAGTGGCTGGGTCAAAAGTTACATGCAATCAAAGTCATCATGGTAATCCTAGCAATAGAGGCCTAGTATATATGATAATTGGACTCTTTTGGTCATAACTCTTCAAGTACTGATTCAAATGAGTTGCAATTTGAAGCATGTAGTGCTACTGCATGTTCTGTATGATATAATATTCTTGGGTGGATTGCTTTTCAGGGTCTGGAGTATTTGTTCTTCAGGGTTAGAATTTCTTGATCTTTCACTTGTGTGCAACAATAGCAAAAAAGCAAAATAAAAGAATGAGTGCAATACTGGTTTTGAGATATTGTAGTAATGGAATACTTTCCATTACCACAAATCTACACTCATAGATGTACTCTTGAACCATCCCCCTATCCCAAATGCCTTCCAATTCAGAAACAGCATTATACTTGAAGGAGTAATCAATGGAGTACCTGCCAAGATCATTATTGACTCAGCAGCATCACAGAAGCACAAATTGGAGCATTTTGCCTTGAAAGCTGAAATATACTAGGAACTCACCTAATCAACTAAAGTCTCAACAGCTGATGGGAGCTCTGAAACAATCTACCATATTACTCTGCCAGTAAGAATGAAGAATAATGACTATAAAGAAAACCTACAGGCCTACATATTTGGGAACTGCAAGTTTGACTATATTCTTGGAAAAACCTGGCTATTTTGATGTAATTCACTAATATACTGGAAAACCCATGCTATTCAGATCCTGAAGAACAACCATACCTACAAACAATTACCTGCCAGACTGAATTTCAACTTGGTCAATTCCAGTGTGTGTGAAACAAGTGAGCATAACAAGATACATTTCTGTAAAGCACTGAAAAAATGCATCCAGATGTACCTCATGGTGTTATTACAGGAGAATTTCTCTACTCCAGTACCCCAGAAGGTCCACACTCTTTCCAAGGGATATTCAGAGGCATTTCTAGATCTACTTATGAGACTACAACCAGTTAAAGATGTGGACCATGTCATTGACACAGGAGATAGCCCTCCAGTGTGTAAGACACCTTACAGAATGAGTCCATTGAAGTTGAAAGAGATGAAGAGACAAATAGATCAGTTACTGGAGCAAGGATATATCAGACCCAGCAAGTCACCTTGGGGAGCACCAGTACTCTTTGTGAAAAAGAATGATGAAATGCTCAGGATGTGCATTGACTACAGATCCCTTAACCCAGTTGATGTGAGGAATAATTACCCCATACCTTGGTTTGATGAGCTTTAGGACCAACTCAATGGAGCCATAACATTCAGTAAGATTGGCCTCATGTCAGGATACAACAAGATTAGGGTGAAGTCAGAAGACATCCCTTAGATGGCTTTCAGGACCAGATATGGACATTACAAGCACTTTGTCATGAGTTTTGGGCTCACCAATGCCCCTGCCTTATTAAGATTATAACAAGTTGCACAACTCAACTTGGTGCATGAATCAGATTGGCCTAGCCTATTACCAAAGTACTTGGAGGACCAAGCCAATCCTAATGAGGTGGATGAAGGGATCAAGAAGATAATCCAGGATGAAGCCAGCAAATTTGTATTACAGGATGAAACACTATGGCAAATTATTGATGGAAGTCGTATTGTCTGTTGCCCTTATGTTGCTTACCTGGATTTAACAAACAAGCTATAAACTGGATGTGGACATCTTGGAATCAAAGGAACATATAGCATTGTGAAGGCCAGAGCATAGTGGCCAAGAATGAAGCATGATATTCAGCAGCTAGTGAAAACATGCCCAAATTGCCACATCAACCAAGGCCAACCACAGAGAATAGCCAAGCTCTTTCCCTTGGAGCCAGTAAGATCATCTGAAAGATGGGGAATTGACTTTATTGAAAGACTGCCAGCTATCAGGAAATGCAACTGTTGGATCCTAGTAGCATTTGCCCATGCCACAAGATGTCCAGTTGTTAAATCAGTACCTGTTGCCAGTGAACAAGAAGTTGCAAGTTTCATCTACCATGAGATACTTATGAAGTTAGGATGCCCTCTAGAGATTCTATACAATAGAGGAGCAAACTTTATGGCAAGGACATTGGAAGCTTACCTGGAAATGCAGCAAATAAGACACTTGAAAACCTTGGTGTATCACTCTAGAACTAATGGAGTCACCGAGTGGTTTAATGGATTATATGGAACAATGCTGACCAAGTATGTAAATGGACCTGTCAATAAATGGGATGAATATATAGACCAAGCACTTTTTGCAGGCAGAGTAAGAGTACATAACACCACCCAACAATTGCCATTTTACTTAGTGTATGGATGGGAACCAAGAATTCCAGGAGATCTCAAGCAACCAAAGCTTACAGACACCTTAGAAGATGGACTCAGTCAACCAAGTAGACACCAGCAGCTGGAAAAAAGATGTCAAGAGGCACAGACCAAAGTATCTCAAAGTACAGAAAAGATGAAGCAGGGATTTGATAAGACTATATCACCAGAATCCGTAACAGTTGGGAACTTTATATTGTTGAGAAACAAGACTCAGAAGAAGTTTGAGCAACAATGGACAGGACCTTTCTAGATCATCAGTGAATGTCCATATGCAAATAAACAATTAGTGGACATACAGGGAATATATGGGAAGATTTAGTTAATAGAGACAGACTGATGCTTGTAAGGCTTCCAAATAATACTGAACCATCAAGGTATAGGTATCATAAGAAAGGAGGCTCAGGAGAACCGTCTTAAATTTAGTAGGGGAGAATATTATGATCTCCTGCATGAATGTTTAAGTTATATCAGTTTTTAGTCAAATCAATTGGTTATATGTTTAGTCTATAAGTATATCAGTGTTATCTATCAAATCAGTAGCTGGTTTATATACTCATCCCATCTACTGACAACCCCTTTTGCATACTTGGTCAGCATATTTCCAAATAATCCATTAAACTGTTCAGTGACTCCATTAGTTCTGGGGTGATATGCTGAGGTTTTCAAGTGTTTGATCTCCTGCATTTCCAGGTAAGCTTCCAATGTCTTTGCCATAAAGTTTGCTCCTCTATTGTATAGAATCTCTTCAGGGCATCCAAGCTTCATAAGCATCTCTTGGTAGATGAAACATACAACTTCTTGTTCACTGGCTATAGGTACAGCTTTAGCCACTGGCCATTTAGTGGCATAGTCAATTGCTACTAGGATGCAACAGTTGTATTTCCTTTGTTGTTGCCCTTGGCTGATTTGGCAATTTGGGCATGTTTCACTAGCTTCTCAATGTCATGTTTCATTCTGGGCCACCATGCTCTGACTTTCACAAGGCTATAGGTTCCTTCAATTCCAAGATGTCCATATGCATTGTGTAGCTTATATATTAAATCCAGGCAAGCATCATAAGGGCAACAGGCAATACGGCTTCCATCAACAATTTGGTAGAGTGTTTCATCCTGTAATACAAATTTGCTGGTTTCATCCTGTATTATCTTCTTCATATCTTCATCCACCTCATTAGGAATGACTTGGTCCTCCAAGTACTTTGGTAATTGGCAAGGCCAATCTGATTCATGCCCCTGATTTAGTTGTGCAACCTGTTCTAATCTTGATAAGGTGTCAATAACCATGTTGTTTTTTCCAGAGCAGTAGACAATCTCCAAATCAAATTGCTGAATGTATTCCCTCCATTTTGCCATTCTTCTAGAGAGTACCTTCTGAGTAAATATATACTTGAGGGAGGTATGATTAGTTCTCACAGTTCATTTGACTCCTTCAATATAGCATTTCCATATCTTCACACAGTTTATTACAGCAAGTGTCTCCTTCTCATGCACTGGATACTTCTGTTCTGCTGAGTGCAGCTTCTTAGATTCAAAGGCAACAGGGTAGCCCTATCCCTTGTGTTCTTGGCTCAACACTCCACTAATTGCATTATTGGATGCATATGTGCACAGAGTAAACTCTTTTCTGAAGTCAAGTATTCTTAAGCTTGGTAGCTGAGCATGATCATTCTTGAGTGTCTGGAAGGCAGTCTCACAAGCTATGTCCCACTTTTAGGTATTCTCTTACTTGAGGATATCAGTTAAAGGAGCTGCAATACTTGCAAAGGACTTGACCAACCTCCAATAATAGAAGAGCATTCCAAGGAATAATCTGAGCTCCGCTATGCAATGGAGCTGCTTCAGATTCTTGATAACTTCAACCTTTTTACGGTCTAAGGTAACTCCTGTGCTAGTTGCTATATGTCCCAGATATTCAACATGTTCCATGAAGAGTTCACACTTGGGTACCTTACCATAAAGCTATTGCAATTCAAGAAGTGATTGGCATATAAGGAACTTATCAAGAAATAATGATGATAGCTGAACTGTTGCTTATTAATAATGAAGCTCAGTATTTATACCTTTGTAGAAGTAATAGGGTTTCTCAATATTCAGGAGCATTCTGTAACAGTTTCAAGGTTAGTACATAATAGTTAGTGTTAGTGCTAATTTGATCCTGACTATAGGGGAATAATTATAATATCATAGATCTGAAGAAAGTGGCAAAGTTAGAGCTGTAAACTAGTCCCACAGAGACCAAGACTAGTCCAGGAATGTTAAGTAAGTTTTTAGCGGCAGAATGATACCAAATAATCCAATATTTCAACACTCCCCCTCAACTAAATAACTTCTTAATCCTAATACCTCCCTATGATTCTCAAATTTTAGCCTAGCTAGTGGTTTTGTCCATATATCTGCCACCATTTTGTGGGCTGGGCAGTACACTAACTCTACCAAGTTATTTTCTACAACTTCCCTCACAAAGTGATCCTGTATATCAATGTGCTTAGTTCTGGCATGATTAATAGGATTTCTAGCTAATGAAATATAACTTTGATTATCCTTGTAAATACATGTTGGTTCATCTGAATTAAAACCTAAGTCTTTGAATAATTATGTAGCCATATAGCCTCCTTAGTTGCTTGACATGCAGCCATATATTCTGCTTCAGTTGTAGATAGGGCCACAGTTTGTTGTTTCTTGCAATTCCAAGTAATAGCTGCACCAGCATAAAGAAATACATATCCTGTGGTAGAGCATCTGTCAATCAGATCCCTACCCCAATCCAAATCACTATAACCATCAAATTTTTGCCAATTAGCTGCTCCAGAGTATTTCAGTACCATATTTATGGTACCTAGTAGGTATTGAAAATCTGCTTAACTGGTGCAATTCAATCTGATCCATAGTTCTGCTTGAGTTGATGGACTATTGCAACTGCCACTGCATTTTCTGGACATGTAGACACCATCAAGTACATTAGGCTACCAACCATAGATTGAAAGGGAAAGTTATGGTCTATATTTGAGCTGTTTTCCTCTATAACTAGCAGAGATTTGCTTAATCTTGGATTATTGTCCATAGGGGTAGCTGCAGGTTTACAATTTTCCATTTTGAAGCATCTAAAAGTGCTCCTACTGTACTTATCTAATTCAGCACAATTTTTTGCGTAGGTGTGTCAAACTTGACCTCAATTCCAAGAAAATAGCTCAATTTTCCAAGATCTTTCATCTCAAGCCTGCTGAAGAGATCTGATTTTGTTTGTTTAAGTGCCTCTTTGTCACTTGTAGCTATAATTAGGGCGTGCACATAAAGAACTAGGATGATCATCCCCTTTTTGAGCTGTTTTACATATATACTGTGGTCTGCAGTGCTATGAGAGAACCCAATTTTCTCTAGATATGTGTCAATCTTGTTATACCATGCTCTAGGTGCCTGCTTAAGCCCAAACAACAATTTACTATGTTGGCACACCTTATGGGGGTCTTTTATATTGGTAAAACCATCAGGTTGCTCCATATATATAGTTTCTTGCAAATCCCCATTTAGGAAGGCTGTTTTGACGTTCATTTAGTGTAGATCTAGACTGTTTACAGCTGCCAGGGCTTGAACTGTCCTAATGGAGTTAAACTTGGCAACCAGGGCAAATGTTTCCTTAAAGTCCGGTCCTTGGATTTGGGAATAGCCTTTAGCCACCAATCTAGCCTTGTACTTATCAATGACACTATTTGAGGTTATCTTGATCTTTTAGACCCATCTACATCCTGTTGGCTTTCTCCCATTTGGTGAATCTACCAGTTCCCATGTTTTTGCCTTAATCAGTTATTGGTACTCCTCCTGCATGGCTTGTTGCCACAAAGTAGCATCTGGACTTTGCATTGCCTGTTCCAGATTCTGAGATTTGGCACATAAGGCAAGATAAGCTTCTTCTTGATCATTGGATGTTTGCCACCAGGATCCGGGGCATTTCTCATTCTGGTAGATCTCCTAACTGGGAAAATCTGTTTTAATCTGGGACTGGCAGAAGTATGTTCCATATCTGGCTGAATTTGGTACATGTCTTCTTCATAAGCATTGATCATCATTGGGCAGCTGGCTAATGATTTCTGGGGCTTTCTGATCTGAATTCTCCTCCAATACAACATCCATGCTCTTGATCAGCTTCTGAATCATGCCATCATACACTCTATACCCTTTGGTATCTTTCCAATACCCAAGAAAGATACTTTTCCTACTCTTTGATTCCAACTTTGAGCGTTTTTTTCAGGGATGTGATAAAAAACATCACTGCCAAAGATCTTGAGATGCTAAAGATCTGGTTTTTTGCCTATATATGCTACAAAGGGTGTAGAATCACATAGTCCTGTTGTTGGGTACCTGCTTTAATGTATACAGCAGTAGCAACAGATTCAGCCCAAACCTGTAGTCAATTCCCTCGTTGTATAGCATAGATCTTCCCATCTCTGCTACTGTTCAATTTGCATGTTCCGCTACTCCATTTTGCTGTGTAGTATGAAGCACTGTATTCTGCTGAAGTATACCAGTAGTCAAGCAGTATTTTGCAAACTCCTTTGAACAGTATCCTCCTGAATTGGCACTTTGTAGTACCTTCAATATACACCCAGTTTGTGTTTCTGCCATGTTCTTGAAGTGCTTAAACAGCTCTCAAGCTTCATCCTTTGTTTTGAGGAAGTACACCCATGTATATCTAGTTTTGTCATCAATAAATGTCATAAAGTATCTCTTGGCTCCAAAGGACAGTGTTCTCATGGGGCCACATATGTCTGAGTGTACAATAGCCAATATTTCTGTGATATTGGTGCTTTCTGAGCTCTTGAAATGTTGCATAGCTTGTTTGCCATATGAATATCCCTTACAGACATTCAGTTTGATCAGAATTGAGTATTTTAGGCCCAAAACAAGCTGATTTTTCACCAATTGGCTAATTTTCTGTTCCCCAATGTGCTCTAGCTTCCTATGCCATGTCTCCCTGTTGGTTTCATCAATTTCTGCAATGATGACATACTCAGATACAATGATCTTGCAGTGTAACTTGTAAATATTGTGATCTCTGATTCCCAAAGCTAATTTTTGTCCATTTTCACTCAATACTTAGCAGCTCATCTTAGTAAAAACAATTTTCAGCCCCTGAGCAGTTATTGACTGACTGAGAGTAGGTTCTTAGCTATTCCAGGTACATATAGTACCTCAGTGAGTCTTGCTGTTGTTGCCCCTGAGTAATTGCTTATATTTAGTTGTATAGACCCACTTGCAGTAGCTTCTAGAGCAGAGTTATCTCCCAGATAAACCTTTCCTATGGGAATAGTCTTCAAGTTGCTAAGCCACTCCTTTATACCACAAATATGCCGTGAGGCTCCAGAGTCAATATACCATTCATTACTTTAGTTACTTGCACTCTCTTTTACAGTTACAAATAACTGTTCATTAGTAGTTTTATGGTTTGCCTGCTCTAGTTTCTGCTTTTTGTCTACTTATTTCTTCATGCATTTTCTTGCTCAGTGTCCTGGCTTTTTACAATAGTTGCCGCAACCAAAGACTAAAACTGATCTAACCTAAGCATTCAAGTGGCAGATCATAACACAACAAGTACTCTACCAGCAAATTTTGTCGGCCACTGATTCTCATCAACCTGAATTTGCTGCCCATCCTACAGTATCAGCGCCAAAATCTGATGGTAGTGTCACTGATTTCTGGGCCTAAATCACTGTCTAACCTGGATAACCACCTGCATCCATTGCTGGATGAGTTTTGTATGTTTTCCAGCAGGATAACAGCAAATGGCCATCATGACAACACACATATTGTTATCTGCATTGAAGATACCCCAGCCATGCGCATGATAGCCAGCTTTTCTGGGCACAATGAACAGTATTGCTGTCAAATGTGTGAGATCCATGAGATTTACTCCATAACTCACACATATTACTATTACTCAAACACCAACACCAAGAACATCTTCTTCCCACAGAGAATGTACAAGAGTTGACATGCAGTTGCCGCAAAGTTGGCAAGCTATAAGCCATCAGCTGGAATAAGGAATCAATTGTACAAGAACAAACTTGTGAAAGAATCAAATAAAATAAAAGATACCTGTTCTGAGTATGCTGCACATGGTGCCTCCTAGGTCAGTTGACTGTCAGCATGGTTTCCTGGGAGTGTCCTGTGATCTAAATTGGAAGTTCAGAAGTAGCAGGTAGCAGTGATCATACTAATTAACAGGTTGGTATATTGATAGAAGGGATGGTGATTTATTGTTGAGGGATTACCTCCCTTATGTACTTTTCTCACAGGCATAATGATTACTGATCATGGTGCTCCAGTATGTTCCAGTGGTCTAATAGAAATCTTAATGGCACCAAAATGAGCTAAGAATGTTCCAAGTAGGTGCCAGAAGGTTTCTAGTGGCACAGCACACCCAACCAATCATGGATCAGTATTCTGAAACCGGTGTAACAAAGGGATACCATATATGGTATGAGAATGGTAGAGATGGTGACATGGCTTGGTCATGTGCTACAGGCACTGGCGCAGGCACCTGCCTAATAAAGAAGCACACACATCAAGTAATTGTAAGTAAAGTCAGAGATAACTTATACAATAAGGTAAGCAGGAGTGATAGTCGGCCAGCTTATGGGATAGTACTGATCAGGTAAGACAAATGGGATAAAGCTAATATTAGGGTAGTAGAAAATATGGGAATGAGCACTTCTATCAGTGGGTGTCACTGTGACCCTGCTACAGCAGGACCAACTTATCTTCTATAGGGCTGCTGTACCAACAATATCTTGCTGGTCACTTGATACTTCTATAACAGCATCTGGCTGTACTTGTCACCTTCTGCATACTGAGTAAGGAAAATTTGTGATGCCTCTATGCTCAGCCCTGCCTTCAATATATGGCATGCAGAGTAATAGCTCTTAAGAAGCAGGCTCTTTGATAGATTGTGAGCCTATCTTCCCTAACAACAATACCCTGCATGAGCCCAACAAAATCCCATTATGTAATGAGACAACACTTGTGGAAAAAATGCCAAGGATACTTTATGGAATAAAGTGAGCCCAGTAATCCATCTACCGGTGAATAATGTGATGTTATGGCTTCAGAAGTGGTGTGTTTCCAATGATATTGGTGATGGGGGCTTTGAGGATTTATTACTACTTCTTGCCAAAATTATCCTGGGATGTAACTTACCATTTACATTATACAAATAGCAAGCCATCATGTGGCTGGCAACATAGGAACTAGAGACTGTCCTGATTCCAGCATGTGTTAACAGTTACCTGGAGCTCACATTAGAAAATGCCTCCATTGCAAGGTGTCCAACTTGTCAGGAATCTACCACCACTTGGGGAAGACATTGTTCACATGCTTGATAAATTCCAGTTATACCTTGTTTAAAGAAGCTCATGCAGTCCAATAAATACTGCAAAGCTATAAAGTACTGCGCTCAGCATTCCCTATGAAAAATCTCATATTGGGAATTCATCTGATTTTTGGTGGATATTCTGCTGGTACTCCGCTGGTATTCTGCTGGTATTCTAATGGTATTTGGCTGATATTCAGCTTGTGTTTTTGGCTCAGAATTTTTATTGTAACTTTTGAAAGAAGTAATGGGCACTTAATTACCATATTTACCATGGATGCTTGTAGGCCTAGTCATCTCCTGGAGAATCTCTTTGCTAGCCTGCCCATCAGCTAATAATGGAGATATTGAGAGTTGTCAAGTTTGAGAAACTTGGAATTCAGCTGATATTTTGATGGTATTTTGTTGGCCTTTTCTTAATTTTTTTTCTTAGGGATCAAGCATGCACAAACACCTCCAATTTAATTGATGGCAAGCATTACAAACAGCTAAGGAGGAAGGGCAAGTTTGAAGATATGTAGAGTATCAATCAAGCAAAAGTATATCATATATATTTGATGGCAAATATTAAAAACAGCTAAGAAGCAAGGGCTACCTTGAAGGTATGTATTGCCATGCCTCTGCCTTGGCACATGATGGGTTCTCATTTAGCAAGTTCTTTACCAGCAAATCCTGCTGGCCACTGATCCCTCTCAACTTGTATCTGCTGCCCATCCTACAGTATCAGAGCCAAAATCTGATGGTAGTCTCATGGTATCTGGGCCTAAATCACCATCCAACCTGGCAAGCTACCTGTATCCATTTCTGGATGAGTTTTTAATGCTTTCCAGTAGGATAACAGTAAATGTCCATCATGTAAATGCACATATTATCATCTGCATTGGAGATACCCCAGCCATCAGGAAGATAGCTGGCTTTTCTGGGCACAATGGACTGTATTGTAGTCAGATGTGTGATATCCAAGGGACTTACCTTACAGCTCACACACATTGTTATTACTAAACAGTAACAGTTAGAACACATCTTTCCACAGAGAGAATGTATATAAGTCAGTATGCAATTACACCAAAGTTGGGAAGCTATAAGCTGTTGGTCAGAATATGGAATTATTTGCAAACTAGAGATACTTAAGATTGTGGGTATATATTAGAGCAAAAGCTTTCCACTGGGAGCAATGTGTTTGCTTTTCAGTAACATCCCTATATTGATGAACAAATTTTACATGGGGCATTTCAAGCTAAATGAGACTTTTAAGATACTGGGGAAATATGAATGAATTGGCAAGATATCAAAGAGAATCTGCTACCCTAGGTACTTCTTACAGGCTTCAATCAGCATTCATAAGCATATGCAACAATACAAGTGCAAGGACTAGATGTGTTACAAGTCTTGGTATAAGAGTTGTAGAGGAATAGGGAGTTTAGCTAGTATTGTATTCACTAAAACTTGAACTGATTTTTATTGAGGTTCCAGCAGCTCCTTATATACATTTTGCCAGATCAATTGCTGACTAATTGTATTTCCTAATGTAGGTTGTGGCTGATGACTCATTTGATTGCATCATCATCACCCAATAAGATCCTACTTAATATATCTATTTCTGTCTGATAAGGATCTGCTGCTTCATTTGCTGACTAATGCTACTGATTTCATAGATAATACTGATATACTGATAACCTAAACATATACTAATTGATTTGACTAAAAACTGATCTAACTTAAACATTCAAGCGGCAGATCATAACAGATGAACTGAATATGTGTTTATTCAAGTGGCCTTCTGAAGTCATTTCTACTAAGAGTACATTGGAAGCATTGGGAGTTGTATGTGGACATTGCAGGATTATTTATCCAGAAGTGGATCACAAATGCTAACTTGGCACATTTACAGCTTGTGTGCGGAGAGTTTGTGATGGGATTTGAGCGGCCACACCACAGACATAAAGCTGAACAAGTATATCTCTACTGCTACTGTATCCATTTGCTACTCCATCTTGCTTGATGGGTGGAGAATATTGGGCCTTGCTTCACGTTTTGGAAGTTTCCTATGGAGCATATGTGTGGGAGATAGGAAGAAAAGTCAAGTTACAGATACCACCATATTCCAATCCATTGAGTATATCACCCTCAAGTCCATCATGGATGTGATGAGTTGGCACATGAAGGACAGCCAGGAAGAGTTGGAAAATACTGACACCACAACAATGCCATGCTGCCCTTGGCAAAACACTGTACAAACACTGTCATATTTTATCAACTTTATTTGGCTGTATAATTAGCAAAGTACTGTTGTGATTCTGTCAAAGGAATGTGTCAATGGTCATTTATTCCAAGCTGCTGTTATTACTGCAGTCTCCTGATGGCATCTTGACAGCCAATCCAGATTGGATCCACCTGCAGGACCAAATTATTCTTCATATAGTACTGCTACTTTGACTGAGTGCCTCTTGAGCTTTTTCCTTGATAAGGGTTGTGTTGACACATCTGTGTCTGCCTGCTGGTTCCTTTTTGGCACTCTCGGAGCTACCTGATGTCTTTTTGATGCTTGTCTGATGCTTTTGGCCCTGCTTGTAATGGGCTCTTGAGGAAGCTGCTGATTTTTAGCCATTGCACCCTTGTTCTTCTGCTTTTGATAGTTTCTGTTTTTCTTGAGATACTTTCTTAGCATACCTATGCTGGTGCAAAACCTGCTTGCATGCTTGAATCTAAGACAATGCTTATGGAACAAGTCAAGTACATCATGTTTGGCCCTGAGTTCTACTACTTTATATAACTATGTAAAAGTATAAACACTACTTTTACATTCAGTGAATCATTAAGTGAAAACTGCATAAACTACTTATTCTCCCAATCACTTCTAATGTCTCCAAGACTCTTACAACAGGCTATGAGTGCCAAGCTGTTACTCTCTGCATTGTCTACTATGCTATTATTAGAATTTTTTCCTCTGCCCAAAGGTTGGATGGATCTAACTGCCAAGTGTGGAAGGTGACTACCAAGGTGCTGCTACTAGAAAGAGGCCTTAGGAATATTGCCATGGGAGAAGAATGCCCTCCTAAAAGAGTGGGAGAGGAAGCCCTAAAGTACCCAAAGAAAGAACTAAGTGCCTTTAACTGCATATGCATTGATATTAAAGATAAATTGCAAATTCAATGCTCAAGAGCAAAAATGGCAGAGAATGCCTGGAAGGTACTAGAAGACACCTACCAGTCATAATCAGCTTCTAAGAAAATGTATCTGAGATAAATATTCTTTACTACAAAGATGCAGCCAGGAGAAAAGATGAGAATTCTAATTAACAGAATTACCCTGTGGGTAGATGAGATGGAATCTGTGGGTGTACCAGCTACTGATGAGGATGTGATAATTACCATCCTGAATAGCCTGACAGACATGTTGCAGGGCCTTGTATCAGCCCTAGAGTCCAGAGCTGAAGATTTGACCTTAAATTATGTATATGAAAGGCTTCTGGACAAAGAATTAAGAAAATCAAGCACCAATAAGAAGGAAGAAGAAAATGCTTTAATAAGCAATGATAACCAACAAATGAAATACCCAAGACCTTTCTAAGGCAACAGCAACCTGTTTTGTTACTACTGCAAAAGGAAAGGACAGACATCTGACTGGTGCTTCAAAAAGAGAGACAGCCAGCAGAGAACACCTGGATATGGAAATGTTGCAACAACTGAAGATAAGCTATGCATATCTGCACCAAATATGACAACAAGCAAGGATTCTTAGATGTGGTATATTGACTCTGGAGCATCTCTACACTTTGCACACCAAAAAGCACTTTTTACCCAATATCAAGATATTCTAATTAAGAAGATTTTCATAGGTTACAATAACCTATGCAAAATTTGGCCTTAGGCAGGATGAGGTATTCAATCACTTTTATGGATGGTTATACAAGATGCACATGAGTCTACTTGATGGAGGGAAGGGAAGAAGCTCTGTAAAAGCACAGAGAGCTTAAAGCCATGGTGGAGAGAGAAACAGGTCAAAAAATCAAGAAACTACATACTGAGAAAGGTGCTAAATATACCTCAAAACTCTTCATCCACTTCTGCAAAATTCATGGGATAAAGCAAAAGACTACTGTAACATACTCTTCATAGCAAAATGAAGTACTAGAACATGTAAACAGATCAGTAATTGATACGGCAAGATCTATGATCTGCAATCAAAAATTATCATATGATTCTTGGGCAGAATCTGTTACCACAGCTGTTTACCTTAAGCATAGGAGTTACAACAGAATACTTTGTGATTTTACTCCATTTCAAGCATGGTATGGATACAGACCAAGTGCAGAACATCTAAGAATATTTGGGTGTACAGTATATGCCAAGAAATGGCCAGGAAATGAGTCAAAATATAAGCCAAAAAGTGTAAAATGCATATTTTTGGGTTACTGCAATGAGTGTAAAGCATACAAACTCTACAATACCAAAGCAAAGAAGCTATTCAAGTCCAGGGATGTGTTGTTTAATGAAAATTCAGAATTTTCACTAAAAATGACACCAGATGATGACAAAAATACAATCTCAAGTCCACCAATTGTCAGAATTGAATCAGAGCAAAACAATGAGAATTTTGCACACTAGAGGACTCTACAACCATGGTTCAGCCAGAATCAGTGCCCTGGAATATTACAGAAGTGATCAATCCAGTATCCAATGCCTGGAGATCCAATTGGACAAGAAATAGCCAAAATTACCATATCAATGAGGGTACAAACTTTGCCTATGCCAATTCAGTCCATATTGATAAACCCCAGACTGTAAAAGAGGCCCTAGATAGCCCTCAGACAAAGTTTGGGAGATCTGCAATGACTAAGGAATATCAGGCCCTGATAGAAAATTAAACCTGAAACTTAGTCAAGTCACCAACCAACCAAAAATCCATTGAATGCAGATGGGTCTTCAGACAAAATGCAAGGCTGATAGTACAAATGAAAGATAAAAAGCAATATTTGTGGCCAGAGGATACTCTCAAACAAAAGGACTTGACTGTGCTGAGACCCTTGCAATGGTAGCCAAGTTTACTTCCATCAGACTAATATTGGCTATTGCAGCCAAATATAAGTTTTTTATTCATTAAATTAATGTAAAAGCTGCATTTTTGAATGGAGAACTTGATGAGGATGTGTATATAGACTAGCCTGATGGGTTTGTTGACTAAGATAACCCCCATTTGGTTTGCACGCTCAAAAAGTCAATATATGGTCTCAAATAATCACTGAGAGCCTGGAATTGCAAGATAGATTCTTGTTTGGAGACTTTGAGTTTCAAAAGGAGTAATGCTAACTATAGTATACACTATAAGCCAGATAGAGGAAGTCCAGCTCTATTAGCACTATATGTGGATGATATTGTTACAGATACCAATAACCTAGAAACATTAGAGCAGACTAAATCCAGTCTGTCTAAAGAGTTCAAGATGCTCAATCCTGGAGCACTCAGTTACTACTTAGGGATAAAGCTCTCCATAGACAGAAGTGCCCAGACTATCACCCTAAGCCAATCAAGTATATACATTATTTACCAAAGAAGTATCAAATGGAAGATTGGAGACTGGCAGCTATGCTTATGGAGACAAACCTTAATTTGGTCCAAACTCAACCAAATCAAGTGAGCTTGGTGGCATCTGAAAGCCCTAACTTCTCTTATCAATCTATGGTCATCAGTCTGATGTATATCATGCTTGGAATACCTTAGATATCTTTTATTCAGTGGGTGCTGTGAGCCAGCATAATAAAAATACGGATCTGATTATATTACACAAGTTGAGTAGATATTAATATATCTGAAAGGAACTGCTGATGTCTGCTTAAGATACACTTATGAGGATTTAGAGCAGGATCTTATGGGATTCTCTGATGCTCAAGGGGGAGAAGATTTAGAAGACAGAAGATCCACCACAGGATACACCTTTCTTTACTGTCAAGGAGCAATATCATGGAATTCAAGAAAGCATCCCACAATAACACTTTCCACCACAGAGACAGAGTACATGGCATCCTATGAGGCTACAAAACAAGCAATGTGGCTAAGAAAGCTTTTTACAGATTTGGGCCCATGTCAAAAAGTGCCTATCACTTTATTTCAAGATACTCAAGGATGTGTACAATTAGGTATAAATCCAACTTTTCATGCTAGAACTAAGCACATAGATATTAGACATCATTTCAAATATTAAGCTATAGAGAATAACTTAGTCAGCTTAGCTTAGTCCTTTGGATGAAATGCTGGCAGGCATATTTACCAATTCATTAGCTAGAGTCAAGCTTGAATATCTTGGGTCAAAATTGGACTAGTTGGTATCAACATTCAGCTGAGTGGTAATGTTGTGAAAAATATGTAAATCCACCTAAATATTCACCAAGCTTAGTCACTTCAATAATTACCTAAATATACTCCTAACTTGGTCACTTAGGTCATTACCTTCAGGTCCTAAAGAAAACTGACCACATTCCTGTTGGGACTGACCAAGAATATTTTACTAAAATATCATATACCCAGAGCATGAAAATTCTCAAAGTTGTCCAAACAGCCCCAAACTTTGCACACATGCTCTTGGGATCTTCCTAAGCCTATTCTACATGTTTGTTATGTCAAGATCATGTAAAAGTACAAATACTACTTTTACCTTTAATAAATTGTTAAGTGAAAATCACATATTCTGCTGGCCCTTCCATTCACCTCCAATGTCCCCAAAACTCCTACAACAGTTTCTCTGCTGTTTTATCAGGAAATGGATCAATTCTTGGTTGTGACATTGAGCTACTTGAATTCCTTCTTTGCAGCAAAGATGCTGCTTTCTCTACCTGGGATATGGATTGCTCCACATGTATATTCAACTCATTATGTCTCTGAGCCCTGAGAAAATTAATTTAGCCCTGTGGGTGGATCCAATCCAGATCAGCCATCAGGATCCTGCTTAGAGACCATCATAATACAAGCAGCTTAGAATTAGTGATCCTCTTCACAATCTCATGATTGGATCATGACAGCATTTTGATAATTTTACTGCCAAGTAAAGTTGTAAAACTCAACCATATTTGATTGGTGCAGTGACAGTAATTACATGGCATTGTTGTGGTCTTATTGCGCTCTACAATTATTTTGAATAGATCCAACCAGTCAGGACAACCAATTGCTGTATATGGCAAAAAACATGAGGATATTCCAACAGCCACACAGTGAGACTCTGATGACATTATAACAGCAGTATGGCAGCCTACAGCTAGTTCTGTATAATACTATCATACCAATTTACCAAATGGTGTTTCCTTTTTCACCTCCCCTTGTGCAGTACATATATTTCACTGCAGAAACACCCCTCTTGATTTGCTTACCCACTACTACCTTGGGTATTCCACATATAGCTTGAATCAGAAAAAACTATGTCCTCCTGCTACTGACCTCTACAAATGCGCACACCTGCCACAATTTATGTACTACTATCACCTCAACTTTATGGCTTTTCAGTATGATACTGGCAAAGTTCCCATGTACCTTGTACTGCTGGTAACATATGCATATTGCAAATATATGCTTGGTTGTTGCCACTTCTGTCATGAAAGCCCCCGGAATATCTGCAAAGAGCTTCTTGGTATTTAGCCAATTTATTCCTTGTCCCTTCTGGATTCTAGTACCCCTTGTAGGTGCTCCCTGGCTCTGGTTTGTGTGAAATCTGTATCAAATGGTGTAGAAGTTGGCTTGTGACCAAGAGGAATCTGGCACACCTTGGTAGAGTTTTACTAATAAGAATTAGTTGCTTATTGCACCCAACCCAGCTTTACATTACTTAACTGATTACTCACATATTGGGGCTCCTTAGCTTCTTAATGTCATAGGCATAGGTGTCTGCATGTACACATCTGTGCTCAGTATTTTTCAACCCTTCCTGGCTGTCCTCCAGGGGGCCAACTCATCACATCCATGACAGACCTGAGGTAATAATCTTGATGAAATTGGAATATGGTGGTACCTGCAACTTGACTTATCTTCCTATCTCCCCACACATTTGCTACATAGGAAACCCCCAAAAGGTGAAGCAAGGCCTAATAATCTCCACACACCAAGAAAGTTGGAGTAGAGAATGGATGCAGCAGTGGCAGAGATCTACGCATTTGGCTTTATGTTTGTAGCATTGCTGTTCAAATCTGGTCATAAACTCCTTGCACAGCAGCTGTAGATGCATCAAGTAGGCATTGGTGATCCACTTCTGAAGAAATATTGCTACAATGCCCACATATGACTTGCAATGCTTCCAATGTACTCTTGGTAGGAATGGCTTCAGAACACCACTTGAATAAATACATATCCAGTTCATCCGGTTCTTGCACTTGTATTGTTGCATATGCTTATGAATATTGATTGGAGCCCTTGAGAAGTACTTAGGGTAGCAGATACTCAGTACTTTCTTGCCAATCCCCTCAAATATCTCTGGTATCTTGAAGGGCTCATTTAGCTTGAAATGCCCCATGCACAACTTGGTCATCAGTATAGGGATATTGTTGAAAAGCAAATGCATTGCTCCCAGTGGAAAATTTTGCTCCAACAGATACCCTTGGTGATATAGGCCCAGATACCAGTGAGACTACCATCAGATTATTGCTCTGATATTGTAAGGCAGGTGGCAGATTCAGATTGATGAGAATCAATAGCCAGCAGGATTTGCTGGTACAGTACTTGTTTAATGAGAATCCATCAGATGCTAGGGCAAAGGCATGGTCATACATCCATTCAAATTAGCCTGTTCTTCTTACCTGTTAGTAATGTTTGCCATCAGATACATTGGATATGTTTGCATTTGATTGATACTGAGTGCGGTACTGTTTAGCTCTGCAATATTTGTTGTACTGCATGAGCTGCTTTAAATGGGGTATTACTGGAATATATCCAGAGTGTGAACAATGCTTTCCCTTAACGGTGGTGGATTCTGACAAGTTGGACATGTTGCAATGGTAGCATTTTTGGATGTGAATGCCATGCACTGTTAGCACATGCTGGAATCAAGACAGTTGCTGGATCATATGTTGCCAGCAGCATGGCAGTTGTCCACTGGTAGCATGTACAAGATAAGTTGCATCCCAGAATGATTTTGGCAAGAAGTAGTAATAAATTCTCAAAACCCCCATTACCAATGTTAGGGGAATGTGCCACTTCTCTAGCCACAGCACTAAATCATTCACCAGCAGATGGATTACAGGGCTCACTTGGCTACATAAAGGACTTGTTCCATCATTCCAGCTGATCATAGTGCCCAATAGTGCCATAGCATGCCAGATGGTACCTGATCAAGCTACAGAGTGCCAGATGGTGCCATAGAGTGCCAATTTGGGATAAAAATTGACATGCATATGACCCAATCAATGGCAAAATCAAATAAGTCTAAATTATTGACAGCATATTCTTCCACAGGTATTGTCTCATTGCATATTGGGATTTGACCGGGCATGTATATGGTATGGTTGTCAGAGGATGTAGGCTCACAATCCATCAGTGAACCTTCTTTGTCAGAGCTATCACTCTGCATGCCACATTCAGAAGGCTGAGGTGAGCCTCAAGGCATCACAAACTCACCTGACTCAGTTTGCACAAGGTGACAAAGACAGCCAGGTGCAAGTGGAGAAGTATCAACTGGCTGGCAAGATAATGTTGGTACAATATTGACCAATGAATGGTCAAATATGACTTGTGTGGCAAAACACTGGCCATGATCCTTCTAATACTTTCTATGCACTCTGCATGCTTCATAGCTGAGAGGCTTGCTACACATGCCACATAGTCTTTTTTCTCTTCTCTTACGGCATTGAATCAAAGTAGTATTGTCCATTGGACAGAAAGTTTGACCTCCAACAATGTAACACTATGATATCACTTTTGGTCAATACTGATATGAATTCAAGAGAGTCTTGTATTTGAGCCATTGCACCTACATGAATGTAAAATTCAATCATGACCCGCCATAGTAAGCATTACAAATAAAGTTGTGGCACCACATACACATGTATATGTAACACTACATCCCCTTTAGCTTGACTCACTTCCTTATATATACTGCCAAAAAATAGAGCAGAGCTGTCTGGTCCTCAACCAAACCCCACTGCAGACAGCAGCAGAAGAATGGTTGGACCACAGCTTGCTTTGACATTCAGTGCAACAAGTGGGGCTATATCTAAAAATGGCCATGTTAACACTGTGCCTACTGAAGATAATAATGCAGACTCCTTAGGCTCATAGTCAAGTAGGCAATTGAGAGCCTCTGCACAGCCACAAGCTGACCATTGTAGTGGAGTCACAGTGACACCCACTGACAGATGTGCTCATTTGCATATTTTCTACTTCCCTATTTCTTTACTACACTTATTTTAGTTTTATTACCTTTGTTTTACTTGATCAATGCTATCCCATAAGCTGGCTGACTATCACACCTGCTTACCTCATTGCATAGGTTATCCCTCACTTTATGTAAGATTACTAGCTGTAAGTGCTTCTATATTAGGCAAGTACCCACACCAGTACCTGTGACATATGGTCCACCCATGTAACCATCCCTACCATTTCTATGCCATATATGGCATCCTTATGTTACACAGGTTTCAGAGTACTGATTGCTGATTGGTTGCATGCGCTGTGCCTCTTAGAACCTTCTGGCACCTGCTAAGAGTACTCTTTGTTCATTCTGATATCATTAAGATTTCTATTGATCTTTAGAACCTTCTAGAACTGTCATGATCACATGACAACCATGAACACCCATGCCAAGTTTCTGCTTCCCAGCTCAATTTCTAAGAGATTCCTTCCGGAACCTTCTACCACCTTCCAGAAAGTTCCTGACCATTCCAAACCATTGTTACACAATGGAACATTCCATGGAAGCTTTCCATCGTATTTTTTATAGTCCAGTACCATATATGGATATACCAGGTCACATGACTTAGTCACATGATCAGGTGACCCAATCCATTTCCCCATCCTGTCTCAGTGCCGTGTCATCTATGTCATTATCCCCAGCACCATTGCTGTGCCTCACCCCACAACCCCATTGGTATTAGCTAATATCTCTTGGCATCAGTATAGCCAAAAAGTATATATAGTCCTATCCCCCCTTAAGTATTCCTCAGTCTGATAAACACAGGTCTTGAATAAACAGCCTTGCCTTGAATCCTGCCTTGCCTTGATGGTCCACACCTAAGTCCTTTCCTGCCGTGCCTAGCTTTTCCTCCTGCCTTGTGTCTATTCATAACAGTTTTATCAGACTCTCCTGACTTACCTGTGGATCCCTGCCTTCTGCCCAAAGTTTGAAGAAAACTTGTAAAAGGAATACTCACCGTAAGTATTACCCATCATCTTTCCCTAGTCTTGTCCTATAAAGGCAAAGATACTTTATCTTTGTAAAACTATTGGTCAAAGCTGCATTCACTTTATTACCCTGCTGGTGGAGTTTACAGTTGTTACAGTATTGGAAGCTTTAGTACAATACTCTATCAAAGGACGTTGAAACCAGTACCTTCTGAAGTGACGCTAACTTATTTAAGTTGGGGATTGTGGCTCAATAGTTGTATTCTTGACATACTAGTGGCTTTACAAACCCACAATCTAGTTTAGTATATTCCAGTATTCCTTGCAAGTTCATCCGTCTTCCTCTGCTACCATGTCCAACCTAGAGCTGAACTTTGCCCAGCTCATGGCTGCCTTTACCCAACTGCAGCAAGACTATGCAGACCTCAGATACACTCTTGCTCAGTTCCAGAACCAAAGTGTCCAGCAAACTAGCCATGTCCCAGTCTACCAAGAACCCAAGTATACTCCTGCTACCAAGTTCAATGGCTCTCAGAATGAATTCCGTGGTTTCATCAACATGGTGAAG
This sequence comes from Basidiobolus meristosporus CBS 931.73, assembly GCA_002104905.1. Classification (NCBI taxonomy): domain Eukaryota; kingdom Fungi; phylum Basidiobolomycota; class Basidiobolomycetes; order Basidiobolales; family Basidiobolaceae; genus Basidiobolus; species Basidiobolus meristosporus. The sequence goes on along the minus strand of MCFE01000632.1, from coordinate 12,386 downwards.
AACAATCTTGCACTCCAGCCCAACCGGTACCCCACTGACCAGGCCAAAGTTGGTTTCATCTCCAACCTGCTTACTGGTACAGCTCTCAAGTGGTTCTCCCCATTAGTGGAGACCAACTCTCCCCTCCTCAGAGACTACCAAGCTTTCCTCACTGAAATGGAGCTAACATTTGGTAACCTTGACCAAGCCAGAACTGCTGCCAACAAGATCAAGACCCTCAAGCAAGGGAACAAACCAGCATCAGTCTATGCCTCAGAATTCCGACAACTCTCCAGTGACCTCAGCTCCTGGGGTCAAGCAGCCTTGATTAGCCAATTCCAAGATGGCCTCAATGATGAAGTTTGTGATCTGCTACTCACACTCCCAGATCCATATACATTGGTTGAAGCTATGCACCAAGCAATCCGGTGTGATAACAGACTATTCCAGAAGAAGCAAAAGAACCGTCAAAGACATATTCCTGTTGCAGTCCCAGCCCCTCCTGCTCCCCAAGTCACTCCAGAAGATCCTATGCAGATTGATAGTGCCAAATACAAGAAACTATCAAAGAGTGAAAAGTCCAGACGTCAACAAGCCAACCTCTGTCTATACTGTGGCCAACCAGGTCACTTTGCCAAGTCCTGCCCCAACAAGAAGTCCAGCTTCAAGCTGATGCAGTCCTCCAGCAACCAACCTGATCCAGATCTGTTGGGAAACTTCAATGTCCAGTTGCACTGACAGGCTTGCAACTGGACCCACCCATGAAAATCCAGCATATCCAAGAATCTTCCTTTGCCACAAAATCTATCCAGTCCTTGAGAATGCCTGTCAAAATCCAGATCCCTGACTCCGGTCCTGTCCCAGCCCTAGCCCTGATTGATTCCGGTGCTTCATCCTGTTTCATTGACCAAGCCTTTGTCCAGAAGCACTCTATTCCTGTTACCTTGAAATCCTGTCCAGTCCAAGTAGAAGTTATTGATGGAAGATCACTCTCCTCTGGTGCCGTTACCCATGAAACATGCTTACTCCAGCTGTCCAGTACTGCCCACCAAGAAAGAATTGCCTTCAACATCATCAACTCACCACACTATCCTATTGTGCTTGGAAGCTCATGGCTGATTTACCACAATCCAAGTATTGATTGGAAATTCAAAATCCTGTCATTCACCAGATCCCACCAAGTCAACTCCATGAAATCTCCAGACCCTGATAACTGTGAAAAGACTGTTGCCAACAGTTCAACAGCCCAAGATACCTTGCCAGCTGAAGGAGCCCCCCCAGCAAACATACCAGCCAAGTACCAAGAGTTTGCCCATGTCTTTGACAAGAAGAAAGCAGAACTCCTCCCTGACCATCGACCTTATGACTGCCCTATTGACCTTGAAGATGGAAAAGTCCCTCCATTTGGCCCAATATATAACCTCTCCCAGCCGGAGTTGAAAGAACTCCATGGTTATATTGAAGAAAACCTCCAGAAGGGTTTAATCAGCACTCCAAATCACCTGCTGGAGCCCCAATCCTCTTTGTCAAGAAGAAGGATGGCACACTCAGAATGTGTGTGGACTACCGTGCTTTGAATAAGATCACAGTCAAGAACCGCTACCCCCTGCCCCTGATCAACACACTGTTGGATCAGCTATCTGCTGCCCAAGTCTTCACCGAGATTGACTTGAGAGGAGCTTACAATCTTGTCAGAATCAAGCCCGGTGATGAATGGAAAACTGCCTTTCGCACAAGATATGGTCACTTTGAAAACAAAGTAATGCCATTTGGCCTCACCAATGCCCCTGCTGTGTTTCAACACCTCATGAATGACATTTTCCGTGAATACCTTGACCAGTTTGTGGTAATCTACCTTTATGATATTCTCATATACTCCAAGAGCCAAGATGAACATGATGAACATGTCAAGAAAGTATTGAGAAAACTAGACTCTGCCGGTCTCTATGCCAAGCTAGAGAAGTATGAATTTGACCAGAGAGAAGTGGAATTTCTTGGTTATCTCATCAGCCCTGAGGGAACAAGAATGGACCCATAGAAAGTTGATTCAGTCCAATCCTGGAAAACTCCAAGCTCAGTCAAGGAAGTACAATCCTTCCTGGGATTTGCCAACTTCTATCGCAGGTTCATAGCCAACTACTCCAAGATAGTCACCCCTCTGACAAAGCTTACCCAGAAGAGCACACCTTTTGCCTGGAATGAGGAGCAATCCAGCTCATTCAACCAACTCAAGAAATCTTTCCTGAAGGCCCCCCTGCTTGCCCACCCTGACCTTGAGAAGCAATTCATGGTGGAGACTGACGCTTTGGATTTTGCCCTTGGTGCCATACTCTCCCAGTATGATGAGGACAATGTGTTGCACCCCATTGCATTCTACTCTCAGAAGTTTTCCCCTGCAGAGATCAACTATGATATCTATGATAAGGAGTTGCTTGCCATCATTGTAGACTTTGAGCAATGGAGACACTACCTGGACGGTGCAAAACACAAAATCAAAGTCTTCTGTGACCATAAGAACCTTGAGTACTTTGCAACTTCCAAAGTACTAAACCGGAGACAAGCCAGATGGTCACTCTTCCTGTCCAGCTTTGACTTTACTATCACCTATAGACCTGGTGCAAAGCAAGGAAAGCCTGATGCCCTGTCCAGAAAAAAGGAATATGCCCTGGAAGAGGGAGATGATGCCTGTCAGCAAATGGAACACCCATTGCTGAGCAAGATACATTTTGAGGTTCTTGCCACCCAGTCCTCAAGTCTTGTCATCCCTTCATTCCTAGTAAGGATATCAGAACCCCAAGCCTCTGATATGACTTCCAGCACCATCAAGAAATATCTGGAATCCCCAGTTGGGCCCCCTCCCAAGTTCCCAAACATCCAGAACCTGCATTTGGTAAACAACCTCATCTACCACAAGCAGCAGCTTTATGTCCCAGACCTTGCCACCCAGCTAGACATCATTAAGTCTTGGCATGATTCAATGGCTGCAGGCCACTTTGGTACTGCCAAAACCTTGAATGCTATCAAAAGAGATTTCTGGTGGCCTAGAATGATAACTCTTATCAAAGAGTACATTCTGACTTGTGATATTTGCAACCGTGCAAAACCAGCCAGACACCAGCCCTATGGACTTCCTCAACCCCTGCCTATCCCAGAACACCAATGGAGATCTATATCTATGGACTTCATTACTGACCTCCATGAGTCATGTGGCTTCAATGCTATACTTGTAGTGGCTGACCGGCTGACCAAGATGGCTCACTTCATCCCTTGCTGTAAGAACACTGATACAAAAGAAACTGCTGCTTTAGTCCTGAAGAATATTTTCCGCCTTCATGGTATCCCCAGTGATATTGTGTCAGATAGAGGCCCACAGTTTGTGTCCAAGTTTTGGAAACACTTCATGCAATACCTTGGTGTTCAAGTCAAGCTCTCTACTGCCTTCCATCCACAGTCTGATGGCCAGACTGAATGAATCAACCAGATTCTGGAGCAATACCTCCGGTGCTATATCAATTACCAGCAAGACAGTTGGGTTGACCTACTCCCTGTTGCTGAGTTTGCCTACAACAACTCAAGTCATAGTGCAACCGGTTTTACACCATTCTATGCAAACTATGGATTCCACCCTCAGTTTGATATCCAGATTCCAACAAACCCAATGAGCCCACATGCGGCTGAACATGCCCAAGCAATCCAGGACATCCAGAGCACCCTCAAGGAAGAGCTATCCTTAGCTCAGGAAAGCTACAAGAAATTTGCCAATCTAAAACGGCATCCCAGCCCTGATCTTAATGAAGGAGATTCTGTATGGTTGCTCAGAAGAAACATCAGCACCAACCGCCCTTGTGACAAGTTGGATTTCAAGAAACTTGGTCCCTTCAAGATCAAGAAGAAGCTTAGCCCTATAGTATATCAGCTACAGTTACCAGCAAGTACGAAAATCCATGATACTTTCCATGTGTCCCTCCTGGAGCCGTATTATAGGAACACATTGCCAAACCGGCAAGAAGCAAAGCCCCAAGCTATCCAGGTTGACCAACATCAAGAATTTGAAGTTAAACAGATTCTAGACTCCAAGTATATCTGGTCAAAGCTGTACTACTTAGTAGACTGGATTGGTTATGGCCCAAGTGACCAAACATGGGAACCAGCTACACATCTCACTAATTGTCAAGAACTAGTTACCCAGTTCCACCAACAATATCCTGCAAAACCTGCCCCAAAGGGAAACAGAGCTCTGCCTGGAAGAGGAGAATAGTGTCATGATCACATGACAACCATGAACACCCATGCCAAGTTTCAGCTTCCCAGCTCAATTTCTAAGAGATTCCTTCCGGAACCTTCTACCACCTTCCAGAAAGTTTCTGACCATTCCAAACCATTGTTACACAATGGAACATTCCATGGAAGCTTTCCATCGTATTTTTTATAGTCCAGTACTATATATGGAAATACCAGGTCACATGACTTAGTCACATGATCAGGTGACCCAATCCATTTCCCCATCCTGTCTCAGTGCCGTGTCATCTATGTCATTATCCCCGGCACCATTGCTGTGCCTCACCCCACAACCCCATTAGTATTAGCTAATATCTCTTGGCATCAGTATAGCCAAAAAGTATATAGAGTCCTATCCCCCCTTAAGTATTCCTCAGTCTGATAAACACAGGTCTTGAATAAACAGCCTTGCCTTGAATCCTGCCTTGCCTTGATGGTCCACACCTAAGTCCTTTCCTGCCGTTGTGGTGGTGTAGAGGTACTCCTGGGAGAAGCTACACAACTCAAGGTGTGTGAGGTGTCTGATGGGTGCAATAACCTCTGGGTCTAAACTGCTGGTGTCTTTGTCAGTATGTCTCTATGGTAAAAGCTCCTGCTTCTCTAGCTTCCTAGGTGCTCCAAGTGTCTCCAAAGGCCTCTGTGTGTCTTGTGCACTACCCTGAAAAGCTCCTTGATGGCAGGTCTGAGATGTACTGTTGAAGGCAGGTGCAGTGATCAACTGCTAATCAATAAGGTAGAAGTGTTACTGATAGAAGGGATCATTTATTGATGAGGGATTGCTTTCCCTTAAATACTTTTCCTGATTGCCAAGTGATTACTAATGACAAGGTTCTAGAAGATTCTAGGTATCAGTGGAATTCTTGATGACATCACTATGAGCTAAAAATATGCCAAGAATGTCCTGGAAGGTTCTAAAAGGCACAGCACTCTCAACCAATCAGGAATCAGTAGTCTGAAACCTGTGCAACATAGAAATACCATATATGGTATCGAAATGGTAGAGATGGTAACACAGACCTAGGTCATGTGTCACGGGTACTGACGCGGGTACTTGCCTTATATAGATACATCTACTGATCACAAAGCTGAATAACCTCTGGGATAACTAATGCTAATAACTAATCAGGGTAAACATCATATGGGGATAATACTGATAATATGGGCAAAAGAAGAATGGGATAATACTGATAAGATAAAATATGGATAAGTATATCATAATGACTATATGAATAAACTTGTCTGTGGGAGATATGTTTACCCTACCACATCCACCCCCCACTTGAGCTAAAAAGTTTCAGGGAACTTTTTAGCTAACCACTGTAAGTTTGGAGAACAAAGTGCTCTCTCAGTCTTCCTCAATGAAGCCACCTGTCCTTTCTTGAGATAGAAATCTACATGATGTCATTGATCGGATATTGTTTGAGTCCACACCACAGAAGGTTGCTGTTAGTCCTGGGCTCTCTGAGTATATAGTATACCATGCTGAACCATCTGGGTAGTTCACTGCAGTTGCTCTTGCTTTTACCTCCCATGGTCTTCCGAGAAGTAATTCAAAGTTAGCCTTTGCATATATGAATACTGGGATCTCATGGGGTATTCCTTCAATGATGAGAGGGAAGCTGTGAATAATTCCTAAAAGCTTTGATTGCCCTGAGTAGGCATCCTTCATGCTCCAATTGATATTGGTGTCTATGGGCAATAAGTCTTTGCATGGTAGTTGTTTCCAAGCCTCCAAAGGCATCATACATATCTCAGATCCACTGTCTATATGACATAGGATTTCTTGATTATGCACAGTTCCTGTAGTTGTTGCAGTTGCCACTGAGTAGTAGTGTTTCTGGCTTTGATGCAGCTTACTGATATTTTGGCTTCCTTGAACTGTCCTGACCTGGTTGCCTTGAGTTGATTCAATTGGATGCTTTCTTATTCTGATATGCTCATCCAGAGTCTTTCTTACAGATGGTGATACACTGAGTAGCTCTCCAACCTTGATTGATATGTTGCTTCCTAGTATATGACTTCTCAGAGCCTCTGGGGTACCATTTTACTTTACTCTAGGCTGCATGTGGTAGTTGTTGGCCTTGGTAGACTCTTGTAAAATTAATGGGGGTGATGCTTTCTTCTCAATCACAACTTCTGGCTCACATCTTGGTACTTTTGTTGGTGGGCCTGGATTAGCCATTTTTTCAGAATGGTGTCTCTTTGAAGCATAAACTGAAGCTATATGATCTTGGGCCTCTCTGGGGTCCTCATAGTCAAAGTTCAGAACTTCAGCTGGATCAAAGTAGCCAAGATCTTCTTCTCCACGGAGGTGAACCTTTCTTGTATGAGAGGTGACTTGCTTGTAGTGAACTCTCATTCCTCCTTGTCCAAATGCTGTGGATAATTTGTCACCATGCTTACTGACTATGTATCCCTGAGGACTATATAGGACATCACCTGTGGATAGTAATGACTGAAGCTCTTGGCAATTTCTCTTGGAATGGTTGGCAGAGTCACACCACATGCATGTATATTTGACTTCTTTTGCTACTGGCTTCTGACCATATGCTTTGCTGGCAAGTAGCAAAGAGAGTTTCTCTAGTTGCTGTGTCAGCTCCTGAATCTGAGTGCTTTGATTGCTGGGATTAAGTATGTCTTGGCTATCTTGGTTTTGTTCTGGGCTTGAAAGAAGCTTTCTGATTGGTGAGGTTTCTTCAGGGGCAAGTAGAATCTGCTTAGCTAACTGAAATGCAGGCAGTGAACTCATAGCTTTCACAGTAGGATTGTTTTCAATCCTTCTCACCAGGCCTTCTGGTAGTGCTCTGAGCAGATAGGCAGATAAAGTCAGATCAGTGATAATGCCTTGGGCTTTCAGTGACTCTCCAATTTGCTCAAGGCCACTCAAGTATTCTTTCAATGGTAGCTGCTTAAACTTGCTATAAGCAAAGTTCTCCAAGTCTTGAAGTGTGTAGTCAACTTGTCTCTCTCCATATTCATCAATCAAGTAGCTCTTCAAGAGGGTCCAATTTGTCAGCAGATCATTTCTTTCATATAATGAGAGCATGATCTCATCAGTGCTGTAGGGGGGCATCTCTTCAGCCATAATGGCCTCAGGTATTTTGTGGGCTCTGCAGAAAAGCTCCCACCTCTTGATGAAAGCTTTAACTTTGGTTCCATCAAAGAAAGGAGTTCCTTGCATTCCTGGTAAAGGTAGATCCATGGTCTTGATAATTTGTTCTTTCTTAAGTCTTCTAGGGGCAGTTCAGTCAAACCCCCCACGTTGGGTGCCAAATATGTGGTGGTGTAGAGGTACTCCTGGGAGAAGCTACACAACTCAAAGTGTGTGAGGTGTCTGATGGGTGCAATAACCTCTGGGTCTAAACTGCTGGTGTCTTTGTCAGTATGTCTCTATGGTAAAAGCTCCTGCTTCTCTAGCTTCCTAGGTGCTCCAAGTGTCTCCAAAGGCCTCTGTGTGTCTTGTGCACTACCCTGAAAAGCTCCTTGATGGCAGGTCTGAGATGTACTGTTGAAGGCAGGTGCAGTGATCAACTGCTAATCAATAAGGTAGAAGTGTTACTGATAGAAGGGATCATTTATTGATGAGGGATTGCTTTCCCTTAAATACTTTTCCTGATTGCCAAGTGATTACTAATGACAAGGTTCTAGAAGATTCTAGGTATCAGTGGAATTCTTGATGACATCACTATGAGCTAAAAATATGCCAAGAATGTCCTGGAAGGTTCTAAAAGGCACAGCACTCTCAACCAATCAGGAATCAGTAGTCTGAAACCTGTGCAACATAGAAATACCATATATGGTATTGAAATGGTAGAGATGGTAACACAGACCTAGGTCATGTGTCACGGGTACTGACGCGGGTACTTGCCTTATATAGATACATCTACTGATCACAAAGCTGAATAACATCTGGGATAACTAATGCTAATAACTAATCAGGGTAAACATCATATGGGGATAATACTGATAATATGGGCAAAAGAAGAATGGGATAATACTGATAAGATAAAATATGGATAAGTATATCATAATGACTATATGAATAAACTTGTCTGTGGGAGGTATGTTTACCCTACCACACCGTGCCTAGCTTTTCCTCCTGCCTTGTGTCTATTCATAACAAGAACACCATGATTAGTAATTGCTTAGCCAGTGAGAAAAGTATATAAGGGAGGCACTTGCTCAACAATAAATCAGCAGCCCTTTTATCAATATACCAACTGACCTTGGAGGCACCACTTGAGAGGAATACTCAGAGTAGGTATCTTTTGTAATAATTGATTCTTTCCCAAGTTTGTCCTTGTACAGGCAAAGATACTCTTCTGTCTTTGTAACTGTTGACCAAAGCTGCATTCTTATCAAGTCCCTGATGGTGGAGTTCACAATTGTTTTGACTTTGGAAGCTTTGGTACATTGTCATCTAAAAAGATGCTGAACCCAGCACATACTTTTGTTAAGATGGCAACAAAGTTGGGGATTGTAGCTCAATAGTTTTCTCTTGACAAGCTTGTGGCTTTATTCCCGATCACATTGAGTTAGAGACAGAACCCAAGTATTCCTAGCAAGCTTTTGCCAGAGATTATTGCACCCAGTGGACACCCCACACACAAAACACTTAAGAAGTGTTGGATGTATCTCTCCCTTGGACTTATACACCACCACACTGTAATCCTCAGGCAGATGAGAATGTAGCAAATGCAGTACCCTCAGTTGAAGACTAGCAAGTAGCCATCATAACATCATCACAACCCATATTAGCAAGTATGTTGTCAGCTCATACCAAAACATTAATGAAGCAATTAGGTGCAGTGGCTGATAGGATAGATGCAATGGCCAAGAGAAATCAGGAAATAGTCTAGAAACAGGATGAGCGGATAATAGGTATAGAGCAATCAATATCCCAGGTAGAGAAGGCAGTATCTTTGCTGCAAAGAAGGAACTCAAGCAGCTCAATGTCACAGCTAAGAATTGAGCTGCTTCCCAATTTAACAGCTAAGGAACACTATACAGTCCTTGAAGCACAACAACAGTGCCCAAAGATAAAGCCCACAGAAAAACCTATCACAGCATGGGAGGGAGACAATGCAATGTTAATACCAAAGCCTCATAATCAGAAGACATTGAAGATCTGTGAAGCTGTTGAGTGCAATAATGAAGAGTGGGCTAATATTCAAAAGGCCATCAGAAGTCTAGCATGCCATCTCCTTAAGGCTGGAATACCATGGGACCATCAGGAACTCAAGGCCAAGCAGAATGCACCTGACTTATTCCATGTGCGTTATCCTGGACTCAATCAGGCAAACAGATTTTGGGCCAGCATTGGTAGGCCAAAAAAGTATCTTCAGAATAGCTAAAACTATCAAAGGCAAAAGAACAAGGGTGCTATTGCTAAAAACCAGCAGCTTCCTGAAGGGCCTGTTACAAGCAGGGCCAAAGGCTCCAGACAAGGGTCAAAGAGACATCAGGTAGCTGGAAGAGTGCAAATTAGGGACAGACAGGTGGACACAGATGCACCAGCATAACATTTATCACAGAAACAATGTTGTACCACTCAAGAGGCACTCAGTCAAAGTAGCAGTGAAGGACCTTGGAGTGATAAATACCAACAGCTTTGACAGGAGCCTGTCACAACTACAGTTGAGAGCTCAAAACAAGCAGAAAAAACATCAGGTAGCCAGGAGAGTGCCTGTAAGGGATAAGCAGGCCAAAACAGATGCGTCAGAGCAGAATTTATCAAGGAGAAAATGTAGTTCATTACAAGAAGCACTCAGACAAAGTAGCAGTGAAAGACCTGGCAGTGATAAAGGAAAAGGTAAAGGGAAAAGTGTCCACCCAAGCCTGAGATAGGGAGGCATGTAAAAAATACTGCAGTTCATGTCAATTAATGCTGCAAGCCTGGAACAGACTGAATCCCTTTATAGCCAAAAAAATTACCAAGAAAACAGCTGTTTTTGCAAGAGTAGGAAGTGCAGGCTGTAGAGTTACACTCCAGCAAGGTAGATGAGTTTGTAGAAAAGGGCAATTTGTCTACCACAGCCTCCACATCTTCCATTGTTGACAGAGTGGAGATCCTACTGACAGACAAGGCTACAACATCAAGAACTTGAAACACTATCACAATGCCTTCAGTGAAATTTTGTAACATAAATGTGCACACCAAGGGGTTGCAGCACTTCTTTAAGCGCAGTGCTCAAGAAAATGCACTTGAATATTGCAAGTATTTATTGCAAAGACTGGCAGATGAGGTTCTAGACCTTGCAGTGCTGGCTGAAGACCAGGATGTATGGGAATCAGTGAATGAACAGTGGCATAAAGCAGTTGGGTTCTTGCCAAAGTTGTGGAACCAGAGCATTACAGCAGAAATACTTGTTGAGTGGTGGATTTTGGTGGAGTTACTTGTTCAGTGTGGGGTTAGGCCTAATGTTAATGTAGGGTATAGGGACTTGTATAGGTCAATACAATTGGCAATTGAGGTTCAACTGAAGTTTCAATGGAAATAAATCAATTTGTATGCATGAAAAGTTAGTGAAACTGTTGAGTCAGGAAGTAAGGAGTGTGAAAAGAGGCAATAGCCAATCAATGCACACAAACATAGGAGGTGATAGAGTATCCAGGATCAGAAAGTGAGCAAATTGGCAGGGAACCAATCAAAAGCCACTTATATATTGTTGTGATGAAACATTTTGACCAAGTTTTTTGTGAAATCTGGGGTGCAATTATTGTTCAACGGTCTCTGGATGGTGCCCTGATGGGATCAGTACCTCTTAGTCATGGGGCTTTAACTTTGTGACAGCCTTTTGACGGGATCATTGCAATAAATTTTCATAGGGGAACTCTTACCTGATTTCTCTGGGTCTTTGCATGTATCCCCTCAGCCACTGCACCTAATTGCCTCATTAACACTTTGGTATGAGATGACACATACTTGCTAATATTGGTTGTGGCAATGTTGTGACAGCCACTTGCTGGTCTTCAACTAAATATACTGCTTTTACTATATTCTCTACTGCATCAGTATTATGGTCAGTTTGAGGCTCCGCTGTAGTAGGGTAAACATACTTCCCACAGACAAGTTTATTCTTATAGTCATTATGATATACTTATTCATATTTTATCTGATCAGTATTATCCCATTCTTCTTTTGCCCATAATATCAGTATTATCCCCATATGATGTTTACCCTGATTAGTTATTAGAATTAGTTATCCCAGATGTTATTCAGCTTTGTGATCAGTATATGTATCTACATAAGGCAAGTACCCGCGTCAGTACCCGTAACATATGACCTAGGTCTGTGTTACCTTCCCTACCATTTCAATACCATATATGGTATTTCTATGTTGCACAGGTTTCAGACTACTGATTCCTGATTGGTTGAATATGCTGTGCCCTTTAAAACCTTCCAGGACATTCTTGGCATATTTTTGGCTCATAGTGATGTCATCAAGAATTCCACTGATACCTAGAATCTTCTAGAGCCTTGTCATTAGTAATCACTTGGCAATCAGGAAAAGTATTTAAGGGAAAGCAATCCCTCATCAATAAATGATCCCTTCTATCAGTAACACTTCTACCTTATTGATTAGCAGTTGATCACTGCACCTGCCTTCAACAGTACATCTCAGACCTGCCATCAAGGAGCTTATCAGGGTAGTGCACAAGACACACAGAGGCCTTTGGATACACTTGGAGCACCTAGGAAGCTAGAGAAGCAGGAACTTTTACTATAGTGATATATTGACAAAGACACCAGCAGTTTAGACACAGAGGTTATTGCACCCATCAGACACCTCACATACCTTGAGTTGTGTAGCTTCTCCCAGAAGTATCTCTACACCACCACACCACTGAGATTGCCAATTGCCTACTTAACTGAGAGCCTGAGAAATCTGCATTATTACCTTCAGTGGGCATACAGCCCACAGGGCCTTATTTGGTTGTAGCCCTGCTTGTTGCACTGGATGTCAATGCAAGCTGTTGTCTAACTATTATTCTGCTGCTGTCAACAGTATGGTTTGGTTGTGAACCAGAAAATTTTGCTTTATTTTTTGGTGGCATATATATGGAAGTGAGTCAAACCAAAGGGGAAATGGTTTTACATATATGTGTGTATGTAGTGCCACAACTTT
>MCFE01000631.1:0-51336 GCA_002104905.1 Basidiobolus meristosporus CBS 931.73 | reverse complement strand
AGTTTTTTGGCATATGCTGTACACCCAAATATTCTTAGATGTTCTGCACTTGGTCTGTATCCATACCATGCTTCAAATGGAGTAGAATCACAAAGTATTCTGTTATAACTCCTATTTTTAAGATATACAGCAGTGGCAACTGATTCCGCCCAAAAATCATAGGATAATTTTTGATCATGGATCATAGATCTTGCCATATCAATTATTGATCTGTTAGCTTGTTCTGCTACTCCATTTTGCTGTGGGGAGTATGGTACAGTAGTCTCTTGCTTTATCCCATGAATTTTGCAGAAGTGGATGAAGAGTTTTGAGGTATATTCTCCACCATTGTCAGAGCGTATTTTCTTGATTTTTTCACCAGTTTCTCTCTCCACCATGGCTTTAAACTCCCTGAGCTTAGACAGAGCTTCTTCCTTTCTCTCCATGAAGTAGACCCATGTGTATCTTGTATAATCATCAATAAAAGTGATTAAATACTTCATCCCGCCTAAGGATAAATTTTGCATAGGTCCACACAGATCTGAGTGAATTAGATCTAATTTTTTCTTAGTTTTGATTAACCCAGAGCTCTTGAACGGTTGTCTGGCTTGTTTCCCATATATGCAGGCTTCACAGTGCTCCAAATTAGCTGGGGGATCAATTTTCACTCCAGAAATTAGCTGATCTTTGATCATTTTACGCAAATAATCAAAATTGATGTGTCCAAATCTCCTGTGCCAAAGCATTGGTGTTTCTTCATTTAAGTTACTTATATTGGCTTCCAGATATGATGGAATATAATTCAACTTGTATAGATTCTGATCTCTGATGCCCGAAGCAATATGGGCACCATTTTGATCAGTGATCCTGCATCCAGAATTGTCAAAACTGAAACTGAGTCCTTCTGCTGTGGCCTTGCTTACAGAGAGTAGGTTCTTGGCTATTTCTGGTACATAGAGTACTTCTTTAAAGGTCAGTGTATGGCTTCCTTCACTGCTACTAAGGTTTACTTGGATAGTTCCTTCTCCCACTGCATCAAGTGTTCTATTGTCACCCATGAAAACCTTCTTAATTGGAATTTCTTGATATTGGGTAAAAAGTTCTTTTTGGTGTGTAAAGTGTTGAGAAGCTCCAGAGTCAATATACCACGTCTGAGAATCCTTGTTTGTGGTCATATTTAGTGCAGATATGAATAGTCTATCTTCAGTTGTTGCAGCATTTCCATATTCAGGCTTCTTTTGCTGATAATCTCTCTTTTTGAACACCGGTCTGATGTGTGTCCTTTCCTTTTGCAGTAGTTGCAAAATAGGTTGCTGTTGCCTTTGTAGGGTCTTGGGTACCTCCTTTGTTGGTTATCATTGCTTATTAAAGCATTTTCTTCTTCCTTCTTATTTGCGCTTGATTTTCTTAATTCTTCATCCAGGAGCCTTCCATATACGTAATTTAAGGTCAAATCTTCAGTTCTGGACTCTAGGGCTGATACAAGGCCCTGAAACTTGTCTGTCAGGCTATTCAGGATGGTAACTATCACATCCTCATCAGTAGTTGGTACGCCCACAGATTCCATCTCATCTACCAGCAGGGTAATTCTGTTAATTAGATTTTTCATTTCTTCTCCTGGCAGCATCTTTGTAGTAAAGAATTTTTGTCTCAGATACATTTTCTTGGCAGCTGAACATGACTGGTATGTGTCTTCCAATGCTTTCCAGGCATTCTTTGCCGTTTTTGCTCTTGAGCATTGAATTAGCAACTTGTCCTTGACATTAAGGCAAATGCAGTTAAAGGCACTTTGTTCTTTCTTCTGGTACTTTAAGGCTTCCTCTCCCACGTTTTTAGGAGGGCATTCTTCTCCCATGACAATATCCCAAAGGCCTCTTTCTTGCAGCAGCATCTTCATCTTCACCTTCCACACTGGGTAGTTAGATCCATCCAACTTTTCAGCAGAGGGAAAAATTCCAGTAATAGCAGTAGTAGACATTGCAGAGAGTGACAGCTCGGGGCTCATAACCTGTTGTAAGAGTCTTAGAGATATTGGAAGTGATTGGGAGAACAAGTAGATTATGTGGTTTTCACTTAATGATTTATTGAATGTAAAAGTGGTATTTATACTTTTACCTGGTCTTGGCATTACAAACACGTAGAATAGGTTAAGGAAGGTCCCAAGAACATGTGTGCAAAGTTTGGGGCTGTTTGGACAACTTTGAGAATTTTCATGTTCTGGGTACCTGGTATTTTGGTGAAAATATTCTAAGTAAATCCCGACAAGGAATTTGGTCAGTATTTTCTAGGATTTGAAGGTAATGATCTAAGTAACTAAGTTAGGTGAATATTTAGGTAGAAATACGAATTTTTACAACACAAAGAAGGTACCCAAGACCCTACAAAGGCAACAGCAACCTGTTTTTTAACTACTGCAAAAGGAAAGGACACACATCAGACCGGTGTCTCAAAAAGAAAGATAATCAGCAAAAGAAGCCTGAATATGGAAATGCTGCAACAACTGAAGATAGACTATTCATATCTGCACTAAATATGACCACAAACAAGGATTCTCAGACGTGGTATATTGACTCTGGAGCTTCTCAACACTTTACACACCAAAAAGAACTTTTTACCCAATATCAAGAAATTCCAATTAAGAAGGTTTTCATGGGTGACAATAGAACACTTGATGCAGTGGGAGAAGGAACTATCCAAGTAAACCTTAGAAGCAGTGAAGGAAGCCATACACTGACCTTTAATGAAGTACTCTATGTACCAGAAATAGCCAAGAACCTACTCTCTGTAAGCAAGGCCACAGCAGAAGGACTCAGTTTCAGTTTTGACAATTCTGGATGCAGGATCACTGATCAAAATGGTGCCCATATTGCTTTGGGCATCAGAGATCAGAATCTAAACAAGTTGAATTATATTCCATCATATTTGGAAGCCAATATAAGTAACTTAAATGAAGAAACACCAATGCTTTGGCACAGGAGATTTGGACACATCAATTTTGATTATTTGCACAAAATGATCAAAGATCAGCTAATATCTGGAGTGAAAATTGATCCCCCAGCTAATTTGGAGCACTGTGAAGCCTGCATATATGGGAAACAAACCAGACAATTGTTCAAGAGCTCTGGGTCAATCAAAACTAAGAAAAAATTAGATCTAATTCACTCAGATCTGTGTGGACCTATGCAAATTTATCCCTAGGCGGGATGAAGTATTTAATCACTTTTATTGATGATTATACAAGATACACATGGGTTTACTTCATGGAGAGAAAGGAAGAAGCTCTGTCTAAGCTCAGGGAGTTTAAAGCTATGGTTGAGAGAGAAACTGGTGAAAAAATCAAGAAAATATGCTCTGACAATGGTGGAGAATATACCTCAAAACTCTTCATCCACTTCAGCAAAATTCATGGGATAAAGCAAGAGACTACTGTACCTTACTCCCCACAACAAAATGGAGTAGCAGAACAAGCTAACAGATCAATAATTGATATGGCAAGATCTATGATCCATGATCAAAAATTATCCTATGATTTTTGGGCGGAATCAGTTGCCACTGCTGTATATCTTAAAAATAGGAGTTATAACAGAATACTTTGTGATTCTACTCCATTTGAAGCATGGTATGGATACAGACCAAGTGCAGAACATCTAAGAATATTTGGGTGTACAGCATATGCCAAAAAACTGGCCGGAAATCAGTCAGAATTTGAGCCTAAAAGTGTAAAATGCATATTTTTGGGCTACTGCAATAAGAGTAAGGCATACAGACTCTACAATACCAAAGCAAAGTAGCTGATCAAGTCCAGGGATGTGTTGTTTGATGAAAATTCAAAATTTTCACAAAAAATGACATCAGATGATGACAAAAATTTGATCTCAAGTCCACCAATTGTCAGGATTGAATCAGAGCAAAACAATGAAAATTTTTTCACTCCAGAGAACTCTACAACCGTGGTTCAGCCAGAATCAGTGCCCAGGAATATCCCAGAAGTGATCATTCCAGTATCAAATGCCCGGAGATCCAATTGGACAAGAAATAGCCTAAATTACTATATCGATGAGGGTACAAACTTAGCCTATGCCTATTCAGTCCATATTGATGAGCCCCAGACTGTAAAAGAGGCCTTAAATAGCCCTCAGACAAAGTTTTGGAGATCTGCAATGACTGAGGAATACCAGGCCCTGATGGAAAATCAAACTTGGGACTTAGTCAAATTACCAATCAACCAAAAAGGTCTTCAAGACAAAATACAAGGCTGATGGTACAATTGAAAGATACAAAGCAAGACTTGTAGCCAAAGGATACTCTCAAACAAAAGGACTTGACTATACTGAGACCTTTGCACCAGTAGCCAGTTTAATTCCATCAGATTAATATTGGCTATTGCAGCCAAATATAAGTTTTTTATTCATCAAATGGATGTAAAAACTGCATTTTTGAATGGAGAACTTGATGAGGACGTGTATATGGACCAGCCTGATGGGTTTGTTGACCACAATAACCCCCATTTGGTCTGCAAGCTTAAAAAGTCATTATATGGTCTCAAACAATCACCAAGAGCCTGGAATTGCAAGATAGATTCTTATTTGGAATCTTTGAGTTTCAGAAGGAGTAATGCTGACTATAGTATATATTATAAGCCAGATAGAGCAAATCCAGTTCTATTAGCTCTATATGTGGATGATCTTATTATAGCCACCAATAACCTAGAAACATTGGAAGAAACTAAATCCAGCCTATCTAAGGAGTTCAAGATATCCAGTCTAGGAGAACTCAGCTACTACTTAGGGATTAAGTTCTCCATAGACAGAAGTACCCACACTATCATCCTAAGCCAATCCAAGTATGTTCAAGATATACTAAAGAAGTACCAAATGGGAGACTGTAAACCGGCAGCTACCCCAATGGAGACAAACCTTAACTTGGTCAAAACTCAACCAAATCAAGAAAGCTTGGTGCCATCTGAAAGCCCTGACTTCCCTTATCAATCTATGGTCGGCAGTCTGATGTATATCATGCTTGGAACACGTCCAGATATCTCATATTCAGTGGGAGTTGTCAGCCAACATAATCAGAACTATGGATCTGATCATATTACAGCAGTTAAGTGGATTTTTAGATACCTAAAAGGAACTGCTGATATCTGCTTAAGATACACCTATAAGGACTCAGAACAGGATCTTGTGGGGTACTCTGATGCTGATTGGGGACAAAACTTGGAAGAAAGAAGATCCACCACAGGATACACCTTTCTCTACTGTAAAGGAGCAATTTCATGGAATTCAAGAAAGCAACCAACCATAGCACTTTCTACCACAGAGGCAGAGTATATGGCAGCCTGTGAAGCTACAAAAGAAGCAATGTGGTTAAAGAAACTTTTTACAGATTTAGGCCTATTTCAAAAAACGCCTATTACTCTATTTCAAGATAATCAAGGATGTATACAATTAGGTAGAAATCCAATTTTTCATGCTAGAACCAAGCACATAGATATTAGACATCATTTCATATGTGAAGCTATAGAGAATAACTTAGTTAGCTTAGTTTACTGTCCTACAGATGAAATGATTGCAGACATATTTACCAAACCATTAGCTAGAGACAAGTTTGAATATCTTAGGTCAAAATTAGGACTAGTCAGTATGAACATTTAACTGAGTGGGAGTATTGTAAAAGTTTGTAATTCCACCTAAATATTCACGTAACTTAGTCACTTAGATCATTACCCTCAAATCCTAGAGAATACTGACCAAATTCCTTGTTGGGATTCACTTAGAATATTTTCACCAACATACCAGGTACCCAGAACATGAAAATTCTCAAAGTTGTCCAAATAGCCCTAGGCTTTGCACACATGTTCTTGGGACCTTTCTTAACCTATTCTACATGTTTGTAATGCCAAGACCATGTAAAAGTATAAATACTACTTTTACATTCAATAAATCATTAAGTGAAAACCTCATAATCTACTTGTTCTCCCAATCACTTCCAATATCTCCAAGACTCTTACAGCACTAAAAACAAGGGAGTGGAAGCCTTAAAGTACCAAATGAAAGATTAAAGTGCCTTTAACTGCATTTGCCTTGATGTTAAAGACAAATTGCTAATTCAATGCTAAAGAGCAAAAACGGCAAAGAATGCCTGGAAGGCATTAGAAGACACCTACCAGTCATGTTCAGCTGCCAAGAAAGTGTATATGAGATAAAAGTCCTTACTACAAATATGCTACCAGGAGAAGAAATGAGAAATTTAACTAAAAGAATTAACCTGCTGGTGGATGAAATGGAATTTGTGGGCATACCAACTACTGAGGAGGATGTGATAGTTGTTGTAAGAGTCTTGGAGATATTGGAAGTGACTGGGAGGACAAGTAGATTATGTGGTTTTCACTTAATGATTTATTGAATGTGAAAGTAGTATTTATACTTTTACCTGGTCTTGGCATTACAAGCACGTAGAATAGGTTAAGGAAGGTTCCAAGAACATGTGTGCAAAGTTTGGGGCTGTTTGGACAACCTTGAGAATTCTCATGTTCTGGGTACCTGGTATTTTGGTGAAAATATTCTAAGTAAATCCCGACAAGGAATTTGGTCAATATTCTCTAGGATTTGAAGGTGATGATCTAAGTGACTAAGTTAGGTGAATATTTAGGTGGAAATACGAATTTTACAACAATAGTTACCATCCTGAATAGCCTGACAGACAAGTTTCAGGGCCTTGTATCAGCCCTAGAGTATAGAACAGAAGATTTGACCTTAAATTACGTATATGGAAGGCTCCTGGATGAAGAATAAGAAAATCAAGTGCCAATAAGAAGGAAGAAGAAAATGCTTTAATAAGGAATGCTAACCAACCGAGGAGGTACCCAAGACCTTTTAAAGGCAACAGCAACCTGTTTTGCAACTACTGCAAAAGGAAAGGACACACATCAGACCAGTGTTTAAAAAAGAGAGATAGTCAGCAGAAATGCCTGAATATGGAAGTGCTGCAACAACTGAAGATAGACTATTCATATCTGCACTAAATATGACCACAAACAAGGATCCTTAGATGTGGTGTACTGACTCTGGAGCATCTCAACACCTCACTCACCAAAAAGAACTCTTTACCCAATATGAAGAAATTCCAATTATGAAGGTTTTCATGGGTGAAATTAGAACACTTGATGCAGTGGGAGAAGGAACTATTCACGTAAACCTAAGAAGCAGTGAAGGGAGCCATACACTAACCTTCAAAGAAGTACTCTATGCACCTGAAATAGCCAAGAACCTACTATCTGTAAGCAAGGCCACAGCAGAAGGACTCAGTTTCAGCTTTGACACTTCTGAATGCAAGATCACTGATCAGAAGGATGCCCACAATGCTTTGGGTATCAGAGATCAGAATTTGTATAAGTTAAGTTATATTCCATCATATCTGAAAGCCAATATAAGTAACTTCAATGAAGAAAAACAATGATTTGGTACAGGAGATTTGGACACATCAATTTTGATTATTTGCACAAAATGATCAAAGATCAGCTAATTTCTGGAGTAAAAATTGATCCCCCAGCTAGCTTGGAGCACTGTGAAGCCTGCATATATGGGAAACAAGCCAGACAACTGCTTAAGAGCTCTAGGTTAATCAAAACTAAGAAAAAATTAGATTTAATTCACTCAGATCTGTGTGAACCTATGCAAACTTTATCCTTGGGTGGGATGAAGTATTGAATCAGTTTTATTGATGATTATACAAGATACACATGGGTTTACTTCATGGAGCAAAAGGAAGAAGCTCTGTCTAAGCTCAGGGAGCTTAAAGCCATGGTGGAGAAAGAGACTGGCAAAAAAATCAAGAAAATACACTCTGACAATGGTGGAGAATATGCCACAAAACTCTTCATCCACTTCAGCAAAATTCATGGGATAAGGCAAGAGACTACTATACATTACTCCCCACAGCAAAATGGTGTAGCAGAACGTGCTAACAGAACAATAATTGATATGATAAGATCTATAATTTTTGGGTGGAATCAGTTGCCACTGCTGTATACCTCAGAAATAGGAGTTATAACAGAATACTTTGTGATTCTACTCCATTTGAATCATGGTATGAGTACAGACCAAGTGCAGAACATCTAAGAATATTTGGGTGTACCGCATATGCCAAGAAACTGCCTGGAAATCAGGCAAAAATTTGAGCCAAAAAGTGTAAAATGCATATTTTTGGGTTACTGCAATGAGAGTAAGGCATACAGACTGTACAATACCAAAGCAAAGTAGCTGATCAAGTCTAGGGATGTGTTGTTTGATGAAAATGCAAGATTTTCACAAAAAATGACATCAGATGATGACAAAAATTTGATTTCAAGTCCGCCAATAGTCAGGATTGAATCAGAGCAAAACAGTGAAAATTTTTCACTCCAGAGGACTCTAAAACCATTGTTCAGCCAGAATCAGTGCCCAGGAATATCCCAGAAGTGATCATTCTAGTATCAAATGCCCGGAGATCCAATCAGACAAGAAATAGCCCAAATTACTCTATCAATGAGGGCACAAACTTAGCCTATGCCTATTCAGTCCATATTGATGAGCCCCAGACTGTACAAGAGGCACCAAATAGCCCTCAGACAAAAGTTTTGGAGATCTGCAATGACTGAGGAATATCAGGCCCTGATGGAAAATCAAACTTGGGACTTGGTCAAATTACCAATCAACCAAAAATCAATAGGATGCAGATGGGTCTTCAAGAGAGAATACAAGGCTGATGGTATAATTGAGAGATACAAAGCAAGACTTGTGGCTAAAGGATACTTGCAAACAAATGGATGTGACTATACTGAGACCTTTGCACCAGTAGCAAAGTTTAATTCCATCAGATTAATATTGGATATTGCAGCCAAATATAAGTTTTTATTCATCAAATGGATGTAAAAACTGCATTTTTCAATGCAGAACTTGATGAGGATGTGTATATGGACCAGCCTGATGGGTTTGTTGACCACAATAACCCCCATTTGGTCTGTAAGCTTAAAAAGTCTCTACATGGTCTTAAACAATTGCCAAGAGCCTGGAATTGCAAGATGAATTCTTGTTTGGAATCTTTGAGTTTCAAAAGGAGTAATGATGACTATAGTATATATTATAAGCCAGATAGAGCAAAGACAGTTCTATTAGCCCTACATGTGGATGATCTTATTATAGCTACCAATAACCTAGAAAAATTGGAAGAGACTAAATCCAGCCTATCTAAGGAGTTCAAGATGTCCAATCTAGGGGAACTCAGCTACTACTTAAAGATTAAGTTCTCCATAGTCAGAAGTACCCCAACTATCACCCTAAGCATATCCAAGTATATTCAAGATATACTAAAGAAGTTCCAAATGGAAGACTGTAAACTGGCAGCTACCCCAATGGAGACAAACCTTAACTTGGCCAAAACTCAACCAAATCAAGAGAGCTAGGTACCATCTGGAAGCCCTGACTCTCTTAATCTATCTGAGCTTCTTCAGGGCCTTTTCAATGTGCACCCAGTGTTCCTCTTCTGTGTTACTGTATATCAATATGTTGACCAGGTAAATGTCACAAACTTGTCCAGGTACTACTGGAAAACTCTTTGCATCAAGGTCATGAATGTTGCAGGGACATTGGTAAGGCCAAAATTCATGACTAAGTACTTGTATTGTTCATATCTGGTCCTGAATGCTGTCTTAGGGATGTCTTCTGGTTTCACCTTAATCTGGCTGTATCCTGACATGGAGACAATCTTGCTGAACATAGTGGCTACACTGAGTTAGACCAAAAGCTCATCAATCCAGGGTATGGGGTACTTATGATTCATGGTAACTGAGTTGAGGGCTCTGTAGTCATTGCACATCCCAAGTGCTCTATCCTTCATTTTCACAAAAAGTAATGGTGCTTCCCAAGGTGACTTGCTGGGTCTGATATATCCCTGCTCCAATAACTCATCCATTTGTCTCCTCATATCTTCCAACTGCATTGGACTCATTCTGTAAGGTGTCTTACTCACTAGAGGGCTATCTTGTGTGTCAATGGCATGATTGACATCTTTGACTGGTGGCAGGCTTACAAGTACATCTGGAAACACATCTAGAATTCCTTCAAAAGAGTCTGAACCTTCTGTGGTGCTGAAGTAGAGGTGTCACCAGGTAATCCCACCATGAGGAACATCTGGGTACCTTTCTAAGTGCTCTATATAACTGTGCCTTGCTAAGTTCACTTGTTTCACACACACTTAAATTGACCAAGTTGAAATCCAGTCTGGGAGGTATTAGCTTATTGGTCTTGTTATCCTTCTGGATCTGAGTAGCATGGGTCCTCCAGTTGATTGATGGATTACAGCAAAATAGCCAGGTTTTTCCAAGTACAAGGTCAAACTTGCAGTTCACAAATATATAAGTCAGTAGGTCTTCATCAAAGTCATTGATCTTCATATTTACTGGCAGAGTAATATGGTTGATTATGTGAGAGTTCCCATCAGCTGTTGATACAGAAGCTGATTTGGTTGGTTCCAAGTTGAATCCAGCTTTCAGGGCACAATTACTCCATTCATGTAAAATAGCTTTCCTGAGTTTGAGGTTAATTGGGATAAATATTGCTTGGTCATATAAAAGGGGAGTTCCAAGTCTTCTTCAAGGTCATTTTCCATGTTGCTATGCTCATGGGCTTCAATCTGGTTGAAGGTTCTTCTTGACAGGTGCTCATTTCTTCTCTGAGGGCAGTACTTTGCAATCTATCCCTGCTGGTGGCAATTAATGCAAACTTGTTTCTTCTTGTATTCTTTCAAGGTGGGATTCTTGTGCAAAGTATTTATATCCATTTGTACTGCTTCTGATTGTCTTCTTTCCTAGTGATTATAGCCTCTCTGATTAGTCATTGTTGGCCAGCCCAACTTAAACATAACTGAGTTATAGCCAATGGCAATCTTGATGGCTTCTTTGATAGTCTGAGGTTGTAAGTAACTCACTTCCTGGCAAGTTCTTTCATTCAATCTATCCATAAAGTATTCAACTTGATCCAGGGTGTTCATTCTTTTATTTTGTCCAAGTAGATATCTATATTCAGAGATGTAGTCTTGAACCATTCCTTTCTGTTGGAGTGTCTTTAACTTCCTTTGTAGGCCATCACATATTTAACGTCCTGGGACTAAGAGGTACTGATCCCATTAGGACATGGTGCAGAGACTGGCAAAAAATAATTGAGCCCTAGATTTCACAAAAAACTTGGTCAAACCTTTCATCATGACAATATATAAGTGTCTTTTGATTGGTTCCCTGCCAATTAGCTTGCTTGCTGATCCTGGAAACTCTATCACCTCCTGTGTTTGTGTGCATTGATTGGTCATTGCCTCCTTTTCACACTCCTTACTTCCTGACTTAACTGTTTCTGTTATGCTGTATTATGATTAGTTTAAGGCTTTTTCTAACATGTAGAGGCTGATCAACAATTTACAATAACTTCCAGTATGCTGACACTGAAACAGCTTGTTGGGAGTTTGCTATACCAATAGAAGATATAACTTCACTAATATCCTTAATCCTAGGCTCAAAATATACTGTAGACAGTGTTTCTCACTTGTACAGCAGTGTTCTGACCTTCTGTTGACTGTTAGGCTTATTTATTTATATAGTAGCTTTTTCATATTTGAAAGTCACTTCACTTTCTGAAATAATATTTCCTACTCTTGAAACTCTGAGCTCCCCTTCAACCTAAAGGGGTGTGGTGTAGAAGTCTCTAAAGGGGTCTTTAGATCTAAAAGGGTGTCTGAAGGGGCATCTCAAAAGTAAAGGGGTTGCTTAAAGGGTCTCTGAAGGGGTCCTTAGACTAAAGAAGTGTCTTTAGAGTAAAGGGGTTTCTTAGAGGGGACTTTTCCAACAGAAAAGTGGTATTTCTCTTATAGAACTTAGATTGGATTCTTGTGAGCTTTGCAGTCTCTTTACTGATGTAGTACTGATCAAAGTCAGAATACTCAGCAGTGCAAGTGATGCAGGGGAAATCTTATAATCTATAAACTTGCAATTGTAATATGGAGATTCAGGAAAGAGAGGCTCCTTTATTTTTCAGCCAGGGAAGTCATATATATATGAAAACTCTGAAGGATCAAAGTTTTTGAACAAAGCGCAAGCAATACACATGATACAAAGCTAAATTTTGCAGTGACACAGATTGGACATAGACACAGCACCTGTAAGACTTTCACATATTTCTCTTGGCCAGTTCAAAAGTTACATGCATTCAAAGTCACCATAGTGATCCTAGCAATAGAGGCCTAGTTTATAAGGTAATTTGACTCTTCTGATCATAACTCCTTAAGTACTGCTTCAAATGAGCTGTAATCTGAAACATGTATTGGCTACTGCGTGTTCTGCATGACATAATATTCTTGGGTGGATTGCTTGTCAGGGTCTTGAGCTTTTGTCCTTCAAACTTGGAATTTATTGATCTTTCATTTGTATTCTACAATAGCAAAAGCAAAATAAAGAAATGAGTGCAATATTAGTTTTAAGATATTGCAGCAATGGAATACTTTCCATTTGCACAAGTCTCCCCTAACTTTGACTAATAATGCCCTCAATATTCCTTGTTCTCAGGTGGTGCCAGTGCAAGTAAGGTACAGTCAAGTTCTGCTAATTTATAAGATCCATTTTTGTTTGCATGTATAATCCTGTAGGGACCTTGCATTGTATATCCAGTTTGAATGCCTTGTTTCTTAAACTCTTTGTATTGTGAAGCAGTACCAATTCACTTACTTCAAGAGAGGTTTTTTTAGGCATTTTTCACCATCAAAGTACTCCTTGCCAGCCATTCTGGATTTCTTCAGGTTTTCTGTTGCATTCTTTTGCAGAGAGTGAGCTTGTAGAATCTGTTGTATTCTTGCTAGCAATAGCTCTGATGTTCTCATGGTTGGCTTTCATAGGAGGGTAGACCAGTTTTCAAAAGATACATCTATTGGCAAAAAATCTCTATGTCCATATATCAAAAAAAATGGAGAATACCCTGTACTTCTTTGGACAATGACTCTATCAGCCAAATTGCTGCATGAAAGTTATTTACCCATATGTTGGGTTTGTCATAGCTAGGTTGTGCCAATGTGTTTGCAAAAGCAGAATGTCCACATTCTACTGGTGAATTTGCTTGTGGGTGATATGGTGTTGTATAGATAAGCTTTGATCCATGCTTCATTGCCAATGCTTGTATTACATAAGATCCACATTTTCCATTATCTGCAACAAGGTTACCAGCTGAACCATGTCTGAGCTACACATCTTCTTTAAGAAATCCTGCTACTGCTTTTGCATTGGGTTGTTTCAGCATTCTTGCCTCTATCCAACCAGCATAGTTATCACAACAGTCTACTACATACTTATACCCTGCAGTTGCCCTTGGTAAATGTATAATATCTACATGTGAAATTTGCCAAGCATAAAATGTACATATACTGTGAAGTGGCTCTTGCATCTTTTGACCGTCACTTTTTTGACATGGAATACATGATTTCACATACTCTTTTATGTAAGTGTATAGTGATGGGCAAAAATATTGTAGTAAAATTATTGCATATGTTGATGTAATTCCCTGATGACCTCCGGATTTGGATTCATGCAATTCTTGAATGATCTTCTCTTGATCATGCTTGT
This sequence comes from Basidiobolus meristosporus CBS 931.73, assembly GCA_002104905.1. Taxonomy (NCBI): domain Eukaryota; kingdom Fungi; phylum Basidiobolomycota; class Basidiobolomycetes; order Basidiobolales; family Basidiobolaceae; genus Basidiobolus; species Basidiobolus meristosporus. Next base: position 37,721 of record MCFE01000631.1, on the reverse strand, counting down.
TATATAAATACCATCAAGGAACTTCATGTTTGCTTTTTCTGAAAAGTGTGCCATCATGCAGTATAAACCTCAAAGCCTTCTTCTTAAAATTTGTGTGTTGATTTGTAGGAATATTGGTAGGAACTTTGAGTGATGTAAGAAATTCCTTGATTTGATAATTGCTCTGTATCATATGCCTGAGTGAGAATCCAACATTTGAGTTTTCAAGAAACTAATCAATCTCATCATCATCAGTTGAGTTTGGTTGCTTTCTAGATAAGGCATCAGGTCCCTTGTGATTGGCTCCTGGTATGTGTTACAGCATAAAGTCAATATCTGGATATGTGATAGCCACCATGCTAGAATAGGATCAGGCAAAAGCTCTAACTTATTTAACATCCCTAATATTGACTTGGCATCAACCTCCAGCATGAAGTGTACTCCAATAAGTATGGCTTTAGCTTTTTGAGTACATAGAGTACTCCCAGTGCTTCTTTCTTGATACATGGATAGTTGAGTCATTTCCTTTGAAAAGTTTACTGAGATATTTACAAGGTTGTCAATGATGATCTTTGAAATTATTCCAGAGCTATCAACTAATACAATGATTAGTTATGAATCAACAACACTGTAGTCTATAGATGCTAAGACAAGTGGCTTTGATAATGACTCAAGTAATATTAACATAGCATTTGCCTGTTCTTCATGCCACTCATATTTCTGGCTTTTCTGTAATAGTTGACCCAGTGGTTTAGCAATTTGAGCATAGTTCTTGATCCAGATTCTTTATAGACCTGTTAGTCCCAATAGTTGTCTGACTTGATGAATATTGCCTGATGTCTTCCAATTTAGTGCTGATGAGAGTTTTGCAGGATCAGGCAATCTCCCTTTTTCAGTAGCAAGTTCACCTAGAAGGATTGCTTTGCTGTAGCCAAACTTGCATTTGGCTTCAGATACAGCCAGACCAGAAGCTTGAAGTTCCTTCATGACCCTTTAGACAATGCATATGTGATCATAAACATATCTTCTTACTTAGGGTAAGACATGTGATGTATCTTTTTCTGTCTGCTTATTTTTGACTTCAATGTCATCAGGAAATGGTTAACATATTTCAGGGAAACAGTCATCTAAAGCCCAAATCATTGCATACTGTTAATTTTGCACAAAGTTAGTCCATCCTTGAGGAATTCTTGTCATCCTTCTGAGTCCTATTGGTGTATCCATAGCAATGAAATCTCAGGAGTCAGGATCCAGAAGTATCTGGTCATATCCTGAATAAAGATTGCATGTTGTAATCAGAGGATATTCAGTAAATGACTCAATATACTCACATCATTTGGGTGGTTGCAAAGCATCTTTCATGGTGACCTTACTCATATGCTGTACATCTTGAATAAACTGTAGACTTTCATTTTTCTTCAATAGAGTAAAACAGGGATTAAAATATGAACCATAGCTATAATCAATGACTCCACTTGAAATCTTGATTGTAGCATTTGAATTGCTTTGTTCAATAATCTTGGGGAATAGGATATGATCTTAGTGCCCATGGTGTATGTTCAACAGTGTGGATCTTAACCGGTAGAAATAGCTCTGTGGATAAGCATCCTCTTTGTGCATCATTAAATGTAAAGACATTGTCATAGCATTGTGTCATAGTCAAAAAGTGACTTTTCTCTTCAATGTTAAGAGTAGTCCCAATAGCTAACTCCTGGAGCTTCTCTTCTGCAAGTCTGATTTTTTTCATATTTGTGTAAGGGCTCCTTTTGGAAATTGTTATGAGCAGATGGTGAGATTTGAGTAGATACTGGCTTTGCTTTCAATGCAACTGGCTCATATTTTGTATTTGTCTTACCTGTTGTCAATGGAATAAAGTGTTGATGATAAAACAAAACATCCTATTGAACCTGAGTGTTTTGTACTGGAGTTGAGTCTGCATTTCCTGGATTATTCTCTTTTGCTGCACAAAAGGTTGTCCTTCTTTTTTGATTGTCAGATGTGATTGTTAGCCATAAGCTTCCATCAGGTCTATTATCAGCTTGTAGAAGAGATTCTCTCTTATATGGTTGTCCCAACAACACCTCACAAGTTGGTCTATTTGCAACAATGGAAAAGGGAGAAGTGACCCTAATTCCTCCAATTTCAACTGGTACAGAGTGACAAAGTCCAAGCATCTTCGCTGTTGCACCTGTAGCAGTTCTCATATTCCAGTCAACTTCTGTTTATGGCAATTTGATTTTTTCAAAAGTCATAGTTGTGATGGCATTGATTTCTGATCCAGAATCAGAAACACATTCCACTTTAACATTGTTGGTTGTAGCAGCATAGCTTCCTGCTGTAATAGAGTAAAAGGCTCTTCAACATCAAATTGTAGCTGTTCAGTTGATAATGTAGTTGAAGATTGTTCTTGATAATCCATGAGTATATCTTTGCTGATAGCTTTGATCATTTTGGGCAGTAGTTGATTGAGATTGCATATAGTGGTAAGCATTTCTTGATTTGTTGGTTGTGGAAATGGAGATTTCCAGAATTTGTCAATAACTTTCTGTGTGATTGCAATAGTGTCATACTTGGATTGAGATTGCAAGTGTTCTTTTTGGATTTTTCATGCATCTGGCTGTATCAGTATTTCAACAATTGGCTGATTTCTTTTGTTAGTAAACTTGTTTAGGATTATTCTCCATAGAGACATATTTTCTCCCATCATTAAGGCAATTTGACTCTTCAACTTCCTTGTTGTCTAATAGCTATTTTTGACCAGCCCTGATGGGTTTGATATTGTGAGTATGTAAAAATCATTGCTTGGAGTTTCTGCAGTCTTTTGAATTTGTATGAGTTTTGATGTTATGTTGCTTTTACTTAATTCTTCTAGAGCAGGTACAGAAGACCCCCTTGCATTATATCCTCTGTTGACAGGTAAAGGATTGCCAGCAATATCAGAGATCCCCCCATAGCAATCAGTCATAACTTTATTACTGTCAATATCAATATTCAATATTTGGCAACCACAACAGCTATGTTCAGCAGATTCACAGTACACACAATATTTGGTTTGCTGCAGATAGTTACTGTTTCTATGGGGTTTTCTGGCCTTACTTTGTTGATGCTTGATGATGATACACTTTGAGAGTCCAACTTAAGCGTCATTCTCCTGATGCATCAGTTATTCATTAACCTGATCAATTTGTGGGTTATTTGCACAATGAAGGAATTGTTTAGTTTGAGTGAAAATCTTCATTTGATTGTTAATGGAATCCATGACTTGTCTTCCCAATTGATAGTGTAACACCATTTGTTTAACATTGTTGTAGGAGCTTGTAGCCTGAGCTTAGCGGCTAATGGCATCTTGTATCTCAAGAGGCATATTCATCAGAAAATAGTTTCTTTCATAAAATCTTGGAATTCCAATAGCTACTTCAACATGTCTTGCTTTTAATTCAAACTCTTGGATGTACTTTTGCAAGGGTTGGGTCTTATTGTACAGCATTTCAAGCACATTTAGTATGACAAACTGTGCTTCCTTTTAGTACCTAGCTAAAGTAGCTTGTTGGGTAATGTCCCAGTTATTGTTAGTGCCAACAGATATCTTAAATTGATCCAAACTTTGTAAGAATCTTGATACTTCAACTTCAGAGAGAAAGGGAAATAATTGGATTTTGTTCTTGTGTGATAGCTCAAATGCTGCAGCTATACTATTAAGCTCTTCTAGAAACTTAGTAACATTTTCTCATAGGAATCTTGCTGGAATTGCACCTTCAAAAGTGGCTATTAACTCTGGAAGTGGTTTATCAGTCATTCTTGTAAGGTTTGTTGATGCTTGTATAGTGAAAGAGTCAAACTACCTAAGTCCTCCACCAAATTCTGGTTATGTTGCTTGATAGACCTGTTCCATTGGATAGTGCCACATAGTGCCAGCCTGTTTATGGTGCCGGATTGATCTCAGTACCTGTGACACATGACCTAGGTCTGAGTTACCATCCCTACCATTTCAATACCATATATGGTATTTCTATGTTGCACAGGCTTCAGACTACTGACCCCTGATTGGCTGGATGTGCTGTGCCTTTTGGAACCTTTGAGGACCTTCTTGGAGTATTTTTAGCCCATAGTGATGTTGGCAAGAATTCCCCTGATGCCTGGAATTTTCTAGAACCTTGTCATTAGTAATTACTTGGTAATCAGGAAGAGTATTTAAGGGTAGTCAATCCCTTATCAATAAATCATCCGTTCTATCAGTTACACTTCTTCATTTAATGATCAGCAGTTGATCACTGCACCTATCTTTAACAGCTACACCTCAGAATTGCCATCAAGGAGCTTTTCAGGGTAGTGTACAACACACACAGAGGCTTTTGAAGACACTTGGAGCATCTAGGAAGCTAGAGAAGCAGTAGCTTTTACCAAAGTGACATATGGACAAAGACACAGCCGTTCAGACACAGAGGTTATTGCACCTATTAGACACCTCACACACCTTGTGTTGTGTAACTTCTCCCAGGAGTACCTCTACACCACCACATCCTATTGAGTCAATACGTGTTGGGTTGATGCATGTGCTTCAGAGCAAAATCACCAGAACTCACCAAACTGCTCATTTAGACACAAGTCCATTGGAGCAGGCAGTGTTGCATCAGCAAGCAGCATCACATCAAACTCAGCCAAGGGCCATGCCAGCACATCATGTTGTGCCTGCACATGCTATTACACCTGACCATCAGCCAATTTCTTCTTGTGAACTGACTGATGATGACCCACATGTGTTACAAGTCTTGGTATAAGAGTTGTAGAGGAATAGGGATTTTGCTAGTATTGTATTCACTAAAACTTGAACTGATTTTTGTTGAGGTTCCGGCAGCTGCTTATATACATTTTGCCAGATCAATTGCTGACTAATTGTATTTTTTAATGTAGGCTGTGGCTGATGGCTCATTTGATTGCATCATCACCCAATAAGATCCTACTTAATATGTCTATTCCAAGTAAAAGAACGCATCAGCATGTAGCATTGCAGGCTGGTTCAGTACCATCATTCAGAGCAATTAAGTGTAACCAAGCTGCAGCATTGCACTCTTTAACTAGGAGGCAAAATATTGACTACAAAAACATAAGTAGCCAAGTGGATAGTGAACAAGGAGGTAGTTTAGGCATGCAAAGTGAACCACTACCAAATGCTTCAGTAGTAATCCCTGTGAGAAAAGAACCTAGGAGAAGATGATGCAATTGCATTGAATTGCTATAATTTGTCATAATCCAAACAACACAGTTTTTTGTGGTCCAGATTGAGCCATTTCAAATCAGTGATCACTGAGTTTTTGGTATAAGTAATATCAAGGTCATCTCACATTTGAGACATATCCCCTGTAAATAAACACCCTGCATGTATAGACATCATCTGTAATGCCAGTGCAGCCATTTGATTCATTTTGCACCTATCCAATTGGCTGCATGCTAGTTATGAAACCTTGTCCAATCACCAGGATCAGGGATATACTTGCTCAATGGGCAAAACAGGATATTTGATGCAAATCAGGTAGCTTATGCATTGATCAAAGAGCCAATTGGGGGCTGACAGCTTCAGGATGCTCTTGGACCAGTAAATCACTGAGATACATTCCAATTGGAGTGATGGTCACCAAAATGGTAAGTTTCAGTGTAGTTTATAGTGTGATACACATTTATTTCCACTTACATTAAATAAACTGATCCAAATACCGGATTTTGCCTACCCTAATGGAGGTATACAATCATGCATGTGACTCAAACATTACAAGTTGGAACAATCATCTGTGCCAACCTCATTGTGTCAGATTGTGCCATAGTATGCAAGATCATCCCACATGGTGAAAAATTGTTCAAGAGCAATCCTGCCTACCAGTACCTATAATATTGCGCCCAATTGTTCTTAGATACTGCGGATTGTGCTGCTTACCCCAGCACAGTACAATGGAACAAATCTTATGATTAGTTTAGGCCTTGTTCTACCATGTAGAGGCTAATCACAAATATAAAACAACTGGCAGTATGCTAATACTGAATGTAGTTTATTGGGAGTTTGATATACCAATAGAAGATATAACTTTCACTAATATCCTTAATCTTAGGCTCAAAATATACTGTAGACAGTAGACTTGCTCCATCATTCCAGCTGATCATAGTGCCCAATAGTGCCATAGCATGCAAGATGGTGCCTGATCATGCCACAGAGTGCCAGATAGTGCCATACAGTGCCAATTTGGGATCAAAATTGACATGCATATGACTATAAAATATCAAATTAATAACAAAATATACAGCACTTTTGGCACTATGATCAATGGCACAATGGAACAAGTCTAGTGTTTCTCACTTGTACAGCAGTGTTCTGACCTTCTGTTGACCATTTGGCTTTCCTACTTTTATAGTTACTTTTCCTTATTTGGAAGTCACTTTCCATTATAAGTTAATATTTCCTAATATGGGAATTCTGAGCTCCCCTTTAACCTAAAGGGTGTGGTATAGAAGTTGCTAAAGTGAACTTTATACTAAAGGGTGCCTGAGAGGGCTTCTTTAGAGTAAAGCAGTTACTTAATGGGGTCTCTAAAGGGGTTTCTTAGAGGGGACGTTTCCAACAGAAAAGTGGTAGTTTGCATGCAGAACTTAGATTGAGTTCTTGTGTGCTTTGCAGTCTCTTTACTGATGTATTACTGATCAAAGTCAGAATACTCAACAGTGTAAGTGATGCAGGGGAAGTCCTATAGCCTTTAAACTTGCAATTGTAATATGGAGATTCAGGAAAGAAAGGCTCCTTTATTTTTCAGCTGGGGAACTAATATATATATGAAAACTCTGAAGGAGCAAAGTTTTTGGACAATTGCACAAACAATACACATGATACATTGCTAAAATTCTGCTGTGGTTTATCTTCAGTATTTTCCAACTCTTTCTGGCTGTCCTCCATGTGCCAACTCATCACACCCATGACAAACTTGAAGGTGATATTCTTGATGAGATTGGTATATGGTAATAGACTTGTTCCATTGTGCCATTGATCATAGTGCCAGAAAGTGCTGTATATTTTGTTATTAATTTGATATTTTAGGGTCATATGCATGTCAATTTTGATCCCAAATTGGCACTGTATGGCACCATCTGGCACTCTGTGGCATGATCAGGCACCATCTGGCATGCTATGGCACTATTGGGCACTATGATCAGCTGGAATGATGCAACAAGTCTAATACCTGCGACTTGACTTGTCTTCCTATCTCCCTATATATCTACTCCATAGGAAACTCCTAAAAGGTGAAGCAAGGCCCAATATTCTCCACACACCATGTAAGATGGTGTAGAGTATGGATACAATAGTGGCAGAGATCTACACATTCAGCTTTATGTTTGTAGTATAGCCGCTCAAATCCTATCACAAACTCCTCACATAACTCCTGTAGATGCCTCAAGTTGGCATTGGTGATCTGCTTCTGGATAACTATTCCTACAATGTCCACATATGACTCCCAATGCTTCCAATGTACTCTTGGTAGGAATGGCTTTGGAATGCCACTTGAATAAATACATATCCAGTTCATCCAGTCTTTACATTTGTATTGTTGCATATGCATATGAATATTACCTGGAGCCTGCAAGAAGTGCTTAGGGTGGCAGATACTCTGAAATTTCTTGCCAATTCTTTTAAATTTCTCTGGTATCTCAAAGGGCTCATTTAGCTTGAAATGCCCCATGTACAACTGGGTCATCAGTATAGGGATATTGTTGAAAAGCAAATGCATTGGTCCCCGTGGAAAGCTTTTGCTCCAACAGATACCCTCTATTTTATGTATCTTTGGTTTCCAATTGATTCCATATTCTGGCCAGTGTCTTATAGCTTGCTAACTTTGCTGCAATTGCATGCTTACTTCTGTACATTCTCTCTTCAGAAAGAAGATGTTCTTAGTGCCGGTGTTTGGGTAATTATAGCAAGCATCTCCTTTTCATGGACTGGATAGTTTTGTTCTGCTGAGTTCAGTTTCTTGAATTCAAAGGCAACAGCGTAGTCCTTTTCCTTGTGTTCTTGGCTCAGCACACCACCAATTGCATAATCTGAAGCATCTGTGCACAGAGTGAACTCTTTTCTGAAGTCTGGTATTCTTAAGCTTGGCAGCTTAGCAAGTTCATTCTTGAGTGTCTGGAAGGCAGTCTCACAAGCTATGTCCCACTTGTAGGTATTGACTTTCTTGAGGATATCAGTTAAAGGGGCTGCAATACTTGCAAAAGACTTGACAGACCTCCAATAATAGGAAACCATTCCAAGGAATGATCTGAATTCTGATATGCTATGGGGCTGCTTCAAATTCTTGATTACTTCCACCTTCTTGGGGTCTACGGTTACTCCTGTGCTAGTCACTATGTGTCCCAGATATTATACATGTTCCTTGAAGAATTCACACTTGGGTAGCTTGCCATATAGCTTGTTCTCTCTTAGCTTCTTCAAGACCTTTTCAATGTGCACCAAGTGATCCTCTTCTGTCTTGCTGTATATCAGTATATCATCTAGGTAGATTATGACAAACTTGTCTAAGTACTCCTGGAAGACAGTCTGCATCAGGGTCATGAAAGTTGCAGGGGCATTGGTGAGGCCAAGACTCATGACTAAGTACTTGTAATGTCCATATCTAGTCCTAAATGCTGTCTTAGGGATGTCTTCTGGCTTCACCCTAATCTGGTTGTATCCTGACATGAGGTCAATCTTGCTGAAAATAGTGGCTCCATTAAGTTGGTTCAAAAGCTCATCAATCCAAGGTATGGGGTACTTCTTCTTGATGGTAACTGAGTTCAGGGCTCTGTAGTCAATGCACATCCTAAGTGTTCCATCCGTCTTTTCACAAAAAGCACTGGTGCTCCCCAGGGTGACTTGCTGGGCCTGATATATCCTTGCTCCAATAGCTGATCAATTTGTCTCTTCATTTCCTCCAATTCCAATGGACTCATTCTGTAAGGTGTATTGCTCACTGGAGGGCTATCTCCTGTGTCAATGGCATGATCCATGTCTCTGACTGGTGGTAGGCTTAGAAGCTCATCTGGAAACATGTCCAAATATTTCTTCAAGAGAGTCTGGACCTGCTGAGGTGCTGGGGTAGCAGAATCCTCCTGTAATACAGCCATGAGGAACATCTGGGTACCTTTTCTAAGTGCTCTACAGAACTGGGTCTTGCTAAGCTCACTTGTCTCACACATACTGGAATTGACCAAGTTGAAATCCAGCCTGGCAGGTAATAGCTCATAGGTCTTGTTGTCTTTTTGGATCTGAGTAGCATGGGTTCTCCAGTTGATTGATGGATTATGACAAAATAGCCAGGTTTTTCCAAGTACAAGGTCAAACTTGCAGTTCCCAAATATATAAGCCTGTAGGTCTTCTTCATAGTCATTGATCTTCATTCTTACTGGCTGAGTAATACGGTTGATTATGTGAGAGTTCCCATCAGCTTTTGAGACTGAAGTTGATTTGGTAGGTTCTGAGTTGATCCCAGCTTTCAGAGCAAGCTGCTCTGACATGTACTCATGCAATGCTCCTGAGTCAGTCATGATCTTGGCAGGTACTCCATTGATTACTCCATTCAAGTTAATAGCTTTCCTGAGTTTGAGGTCATCTGGGATAGGTATTCTTCTGTCATGTGGAAGGTGAGTTCTGAGTCTTCTTCAAGCTCATCCTTCATGTTACTATGCTCCATGGCCTCAATACGGTTAAAGGTTCTTGATGGCTGGTGTCCATTTCTTCTCTGAGGGCAGTACTTTGCAATATGTCCTTGCTGGTGGCAATTGAAGCAAAGTCCTTTCTTCTTGCATTCTTCTGAGGAGGGATTCTTCTGCATAGCGTCTATTTCCATTGGTACTGCTTCTGATTGTCTTCTTTCATAATGATAGTAGCCTTTCTGATTAGTCACTGTAGGCTTCCCAACTCCAAACATAGCTGAGTCATAGTCAATGGCAATCTTGATGGCTTCTTCAATAGTCTGAGGTCTTTGGTAATTCACTTCCTTGCGAGTTCTTTCTTTCAACCCATCAATAAAGTATTCAACTTGATCCAAGGGGTCCATTCTTTCAATTTGTCCAAGTAGACATCTGTACTCATAGATGTATTCTTGCACCATTCCTTTCTGTCTGAGTGTCTTTAACTTCCTTCTTAGTAGTGTCTGCTGGTGTGGAGGTTCAAAAGCATCCTGAATTTCCAACACAAACTCATCCCAGGTAGAGATTGTAGAGCATCCCATCATAGTGGCTGACCTGATCTTGTTGTGGTACCACTGTAAGGCTGCATCTGCCAGGTAAGAAGCTGCATAATGCAACTTGCTTTCTGGAGCAATTCCTTTAGCTTTAAAAGCTTCTTCAATCTGGAAGAGCCAAGTCCCCAGGTTTTCATTGACTCTGCCATGGTACTGGTTGACCTTCACATTAAAGTTGCTCTTGACAGGGCTTTGCTGGCTCTGAGCCATGGTAGTCATTCCTTGTTGCTGTTGGCTGAGGATTTGGAGTAACTGTTGCTGTTGGGCCAGGATTTGCTGCATGGCATTCTTCCATTCTTGATTGTCCAACATCTTGAGGGTGGTTTCTTCTTTCTTCAGGAGGGAGGTTTCTGGGTATTGCTGCTACCAATGTTACAAGTCTTGGTATAAGAGTTGTAGAGGAATAGGGAGTTTAGCTAGTATTGCATTCACTAAAACTTGAACTGATTTTTATTGAGGTTCCAGCAGCTCCTTATATACACTTTGCCAGATCAATTGCTGACTAGTAGTATTTCCTAATATAGGTTGTGGCTGATGACTCATTTGATTGCATCATCATCACCCAATAAGATCCTACTTAATATATCTATTTCTGTCTGATAAGGATCTGCTGATTCATTTACTGACTAATGCTACTGATTTCATAGATAATACTGATATACTGATAACCTAAACATATACTAATTGATTTGACTAAAAACTGATCTAACTTAAACATTCAAGCAGCAGATCATAACAATACTAAGACATATGGTGCATTCTTGAGTATTATTGTCATGGCTTTCTGGAACTTGCTGGTAAGTGTCTTCAGGTCAAAGAGAGCTCCCTGAAACATCCATTGCATATTATCAAGTTAAGGCAGTTATATGCTGATGATCAGGATGGATCTGGAATTAATAATATGCATCCTTCAAGTCCAATTTGTAGAGTACTTCTGCACCTGATAGTGAGGTAAAGATATCCTGGATTCTTGGAACTGGTAACTTATCATCTTGAAGAAGTTTTTTCAAATGCTCAGGATCTCAACAGGGCCTCTTCAGAGTTAGATTTCTATTTGCATCCTTCTTGGGTGCAAGCATCAAATGGCTGTTGAATGTTGTTTTGATAGGGGCTTGATTGATAACTCCTTTGTCAGCCCACTTTTGGTCTATTTTGCCAACTAAGTGTTGACAAGAATATGGAATTGGGTATTGCCTCCTCCATGTTGACTCATAAGGTAGGGTTTCTGGCATAATAATGGATTCTGGAATAGTGCAGAAACTGTTCCTGGGAATGGCTTAGTTTCTTTCAATGGCCAGCAAAGCTTCCAATTGGACTAATTGAGATTACGCTTGAAAAGTTGGGGTTGACTCCTCTGCTTCTGGATGGGGAGAGATAATCTCTGGAATCTGATCCATTCTGGGTGGCTGAGACTTAGTAACTCAAGGATATGAAACTGATAGTCAGCTTATGTGAAAGCCAAGTTTGGTGAAGGTGTCTAGACCAATGACCACCGGAGGTCTATCTGGAATGTCAATAGCTTCCATTTGATGAAATTTACATACAGGGTATCTGCTGGGGCAGGAGCTTTCCACTGAAAGCAATGCATTTGCGTTCAAAAAATATCCCTATACCAGTGACCAAGTTGAAAATGGGGAATTTCAAGCTAAATGATATTTTTGAGAAACAGGAGAAACTTGAAAGAATTGGCAAGATATTACAGAGTATCTGCCACCCCAAGTACATCTCACACACTCCAATCAATACTCATATCCATTAGCAACAATACAAATTCAAAGACTGGATGAGCAGGATATGTATTTATCCAAGTGGGGTTCTGAAGCCATTACTACCAAGAGTACATTGGAAGTGTTGGGAGTTATATGTGGACATTGTAGTAATATTTATCCAGCAGCCAATCACCATGCCAACTTGAAGCTTCTGCAGCATTTGTGCAAAGAGTTTGTGACAAGATTTGAGTGGCTATATGTTGTGTTGTATTAAGATTAGTTTGGGGCTTGTTCTACAATGTAGAGGCTAATCAACAATATACAACAACTTCCAGTATGTTAATACTGAAATAGTTTATTGGGAGTTTGATATACCAATAGAAGATATAACTTTCACTAATTTCCTCAATCTTGGGCTCAAGATATACTGTAGGCAGTGTTTATCACTTCTACAGCAGTGTTCTGACCTTCTGTCGACTAATGGGCTTACTTACTTTTATAGTAACTTTTCCTTATTTGGAAGTCACTTTCCTTTCTGAGAAAATATTTCCTAATATGGAAATTCTGAACTCCCCTTTAACCTAAAGGGGTGTGTTGTAGAAGTCTCTAAAGGGGTCTTTAGACCTAAGGGGGTGTCTAAAGGGGTGTCTTTAGAGTAAAGGGGCTTCTTGTAGTGGTCTCTAAAGTGGACTTTACACTAAAGGGGTGCCTAAAGGGGCTTCTTTAGAGTAAAGGGGTTTCTTAAAGGGGTCTCTAAAGGGGTCTTTAGAGTAAAGGGGTTTCTTAGAGGGGACTTTTCCAACAGAAAAGTGGTAGTTTCTTGTAGAACTTAGATTGGATTCTTGTGAGCTTTGCAGTCTCTTTACTGATGTAGTACTGATCAAAGTCAGAATACTCAACAGTGCAAGTGATGCAGGGGAAGTCTTATAACCTTTAAACTTGTAATTGTAGTGTGGAGATTCTGGAAAGAGAGGCTCTCCTTTATTTTTCAGCTGGGGAAGTCATATATATGAAAATTTTGAAGGATCAAAGTTTTTGGGCGATTGCGCAAGCAATACACGTGATACGAAGCTAAAATTTTGCAGTGGAGCAGATCGGACATAGGCGCAGCACATGTGAAAATTTCACGTGATTTGATTGGCTGGTTCGAAAAGTTACACGCGATCAAAGTCACCATAGTAATCCTAGCAATAAGGCATAGTATATATAATAGATGGACTCTTTTGGTCATAACTCCTTAAGTAATGCTTCAAATGAGCTGTAATTTGAAACATGTGTTGGCTACTATGTGTTCTGTATGACATAATATTCTTGGGTGGATTGCTTGTCCAGGGTCTGGAGCATTTGCTCTTCAAAGTTGGAAATTCTTGATCTTTCTCTTGTGTGTTACGATAGCAAAAAGCAAAATAAAGAAATGAGTGCAATATTGGTTTAGAGATATTGTAGTAATGGAATACTTTCCATTACCACATATACTACAAACATAGAGCTGAGCACATAGATCTCTGCTGCTACTGTATCCATTCCCTACTCCATTTTGCTTGGTTTTTGGAGAATGTTGGACCTTACTTCACCTTTTGGGAGTTTCCTATGGAGCAGATGTGTGGGAGGATAGGAAGACAAGTCAAGTTGCAGGTACTACCGTGTCCCAGCCTCATCAAGAATATCACCTTCAAGTTTTTCATGGATTTGATGAGTTTGCACATGGAGGACAGCCAGGAAGAGTCAGAAAATACTGAGGACAGATGTGCATATGGAGATACCTATGCCTAGGGCATTAAGAAGCTAAGCAGCCCCAATGCATGCGTAATCAGTTAAGTATTGCAGAGTCGGGTTGGGTGCAACAAGCAACTAATTTTTATTAGCAAAACTCTACCAAGGTGTGCTGGATTTTTCTTGGTCACAAACCAACTCCTACAGCATTCAATATGGAATTCACACAAACAATAGCCAGAGTGCACCTATAATGGGGACTAGAATCAAGCAGGTAAAAGGAAATACCATTTAGTAAATTGGTAAGGCAGCATTATACAGAACTAGCTGTAGGCTGCCATACTGCTGTAATAATGCCACTGGAGACTCACTGTAAGGCCATCAAAATACTGTCAAGTTTTTGCTATGTAAGGCAATTGGATGTCCTGGCCAGTTAGATGTATTTAGAATAGTTGTTGAGTGCATTAAGGCCGCAACAATGGCATGCAAATATTGGTCATTGTTCTGCTAGTTCTGGGCAATGGCAGTCACTCCTTGTTGCTGCAGGCTGAGGATCTAGGCTAACTGTTGCTGTTGGTCCAGGATGCATTGACAATATCAATATTTGTCTTGTTGAATATTGCTTTACATACATCTGCTGGCATCTTGATGTAGAACTCATGTCACAGCTTTCTACTTAAGTTCTTCCATCTTTGTTAACACTCTGAGGTATACAGTTCTGCTAGATTAGTAAGTAGGGCCCAAATATTTGTATAATGGCTCATCATAGACACTTGAGCCATACTGAAGTCAATTTGCAAGAGCTTGAGTAGATCCAACATTGTCTTCTCCAGTCCAGACCATGCTTGTGAGCTGGAGGATAGGTTTTGTCTGGGTTGTACCAAAGAAAGTTGAGACCTAGTATAGGGACCATAGTTGTGCATTTGGATACTAATACAGCAATATGTTGCCATCACCCTGGTTTTATATGTAATATATTTATAAAAACTAATGCTGTTGTTGAATTTTCCATATATTATGCATGATGCATCTTGGATTGTATTGACACAGATCAGAACACCCCAGTTGCAGATTTTCTATTTGATTATAGTCTTGTGAGTAAATCATCAATAAAAACATTAGGTCATTATTTGTGAATGATTTTTATGACATAGCAATGGGATAGATGACACTAGAAGGAGATTCAATTGTAATGCATGGAAAATTAGATTAATTAAGCTGCTTGCACCAAGTCAATTCAAACCTCATCAGTCCAATATCCACCAATTCTAATATGACTTACTCATATGAGTGATTTTTTGCTAATCAATCCTATCACTAATGCTGGATTTCCATTTGACTCATCAGGGGAGATCTATACCAGGTACTCTGAACCATCTACACTAATTTACATATTAAGGTCCCTTGTGAAGCTTCTATGCTACTACTAGAGCTATTACCCTACAAGTTTCCATATCACCATCCATGGTAACAACAGTCTTAGAGGTTTTCATACCTAGCTGATAGAAATGAAGTACCACTTTGCAGAGGGTATGAATGAATAAGAATGAGCTTGGAATACTAGGTTTGGAACCTCCAATAGATCTCCATATCCCACAGTGCTCAGAAACAGGATCCACATTTGGAGTATTTTGATACCTTTCCTGTCAGGATTAACAGACCTTCTAGGATGTATTCCTGCTTGTAGGAGGCCAGTAATAGCATGCTTGGCCAGAAGCAGGAGCTCTACAGTGAGATATCTAACCATTTCAGAGTGACAGTAGAGCATAAGCTTAGATAAAGTACTCAGCATATTAGCATGTTAGTACTATACCTGTTGTATTGGATAATGCCACATTGAGCCATGAGTGCCAAATAGTGCCATTAAGTGTTGGAGAAGCATAGTAGACCTAAACTTGGCCACAGAGTGTGAAACATAGCTCTTCATCTTCATGCAAAGCAGCCATGGTGTTACACCCATTGTGCTGGAGAAAATCCATTTTTTAAACATTTTTTTGGATCCATGTTGTACAGGATGTGTAAGAGCACAGAAGGGCTGAGGACATGCATCTGGTACTCAATACTCATGGCACTCTGGATCTAACTCCTGTGGTTTGTATCATGTCAGAAAAATGCATGGCACTATCTTTGTCCATGGGTACTATCTAGCATAATGTTTAAATATTAGCTCTAAAGTAAATCCTACAAAATGCACTCATAGTGCCAGATAGTACCAGTGGACCAAGATAGTGCCATGCATTTTTCTGACACAATACAAGCCACAGGAGCAAGACTCAGGGTGCCATGGGTATTGAGTAAGGTTGTACATCAACATTTAAAACTTATCCAATTTCACTCTGTCAGAAAATCTAGTACCCTCACTGATTTTCCTCAACCCAAACATAACTAATCCCTGTTACAGTTTATTTTATCACTTCTCAGAATCTATTTTTAGCTTTCACACATGATTAACTTTCAAGTGGTCAATATGTCCTAAACTGATATGCTAATCCTTACAAAGGATTAGTCATCCAAGATCCATCTAACAACTTAGTAGTTGCCAAGACATCAGCTGATTAATGATGCAATTTTTCATTTATCTTATGCACCTATCAACACTCAAACAGAAACAGATTTCAATTATTCCAGTGTCTTGGCACTTACTTATTCAAAGTGATCAGAAAAATATAAATAAAGATCACTGAACCTTTTGGTTTAGTGTGTGTATCCACAAAGTTAAGACAGTGCCTCAGCAAAATTAAGAATTCAGCAATTCCGTTCTAATTTCCACCCAAGCCTAGCTTATCTAGCATTCCCAAGAACACCAAGCCTAGCCTATATAGCAAACCAACTCTGTTGCCTTTATAGCCCAACTCAACTATATACAAAACCAATATTAGACCAGAACTTCTCTGCTGATATTTCTGTCACTCTTGACAATTCTAAGATTCTGTGCTTAATTATAAGTTACGTTCAGTTAACTCATTCAAGAGTTTTATTACACTTTTCTCTTGGATACAACAAGTACCAGATGCATGTCTGCATTTCTTTTGTGCTATTACATATCCTACTCAACATTGATCCCAAAAAAATGGTCAAAAAGTGAATTTTCTCCAGCACAATGGGTGAAACACAGGGGCTGCTTTGCATGAAGATGCAGAGCTATGTTTCACACTCTGTGGCCAAGTATAGGCTCACTTGACCTCCCTAGCACACTATGGCATCATTTGACATTCATGGCCCAATGTGGCACTATCCAACAGAACAAGTCTACTGGGTAGAGTCATTTAGGATAAAATGGCAGAGTAGATTAAATAGTATACATACTTATAAGTGCCCAGTATATTCAAACAAGAATACATCTGCTGAGAGGAATATATCTGGAGCATGATCAAGAGTAAATAAAGTAAGAAAAGCACTATTCTGAGTAACATGAGTAAGACTGAGTAAAATTACCGGTAACCATATCCTATAACTGGCATGATGGTAGAAACTACAGCACCAGTTAGTGCTGTGGGGTGCTGGATTGATCCAACACTATGATCAGGCTGGCACTATGTGGCACTATCCCACAGAGCAAGTCTAATATTTACTCAATGTAAAGGTTGTATTTATACTTTTACATGGCCTTGGCATAACAAACCCAATATATAGGTTTAGGAAGGTCCCAAGTACATGGGTACAATGTTTGGGACTATTGTTTACTTTCATAACTCCAGTATGTAGCTAATGAGTCTTCCAAAAGATCATAGGAAAACTTTTGATTGTGGATCATGCTGAATCATTAGAGTGATATATTGGAAGTGAAATGGAGAATTAGAGGATTTATATGATATCACTGATAGATTTATTGAGTTGCAATACAATTCTCATACTTATTGCAGAACTACATAAGGATAAGAACTTGATTGCTAATAGGGGAGTCTCAGCAGTATCTGTGCAAAGTCTCAGCTCATTTGAAGGAGTTTCAGATTTTTGCAAAATTCTGTACCTCACTAATTGCTAATAATTAGCAAATATCTTAAAAACTAATTTCTATGCTAATATTCTGAAATGCATTATTGAGCAAAGTGCTAGTTGAAATATATTAATAATCTGGTGAACTCCTAACTACTTCAACACTCCAACCCACATAATATATTCATATACCTATGAACCTGCTGTGCTGAAGGGTATTTTCTGGTTGGAATTAAACCTGCAAATAACCACCTAGCCAATTAAACCAACACATTCTCCAACTTATGTTAGATGTTGTGTATTATCTGTAATAACTATGTATAAGCCTATACTATTATTTACATACTTCATACCATATTACTTTGAGTCTGCATTCTGATCTAATCACAAAATGTCTCTGATGAGTATCTCCACTTGATTGAATAAAACCTTTGAGATACTGATAATACCCTGTCATTCTTTGTACCGTTACGTAGCTGAGCTTTGAGTCTTTCTGCTGCTTTTTATTTGGGTGTAATTGGTTGATAGCTGGCAAAGCTATGATGGAGTTTCTTTCCAATAGATCTGGATCATCCACAGTTCCATTATATGGTACAATTAACTTAGTCTGTTTTCTATATATCCATAACTGGATCTGGATAATAGCTTTTGTTGTATAACTTATATATTTTCTGCTAGAGCCAATAACTATCACATTATGGTGTTGTGATTGTCACCAGTTGATCTCATGTTTCCATTTCCAGACAAGTGCTTTCAATGGTTTTTAGACTGGGTTTTCCTCATTCATGATCTGGGACATTAAACTCCTACTGAAGCTACATCCTTTGGTGCTTAATGTCATCTAAAATTGAACCAGATATATCTTATATATCTTTCTGATCTAGACATAATTTTCTTAGACTGATATCTCTGTTGCATATTCAGATCTTCAGTTTGCATCTTGATAGGCTTGATTTGATATCTCAAAATATCACAGCCTGATTAGTAGCTACTCATAGAGGCTTTTTCCTAAACAGGATAGATATGTTCTCATATTTACTATAGCACTTAATCTGTACAATTGGAACTGGCTCTTTCCAATTGAGTAAATCCACCATAATGGCTCTGATATGCCACTGTTACTTTTAATAGAATAGACTTGTTCCATTATGCCATTGATCATAGTGCAAGAGAGTGCTGTATGTTTTGTTAGTAATTTGATATTTTAAGGTCATATGCATGTCAATTTTGATCCCAAATTGGCACTGTATGGCACCATCTGGCACTCTGTGGCATGATCAGGCACCATATGGCATGCTATGGCACTATTGGGCACTATGATCAGCTGGAATGATGGAACAAGTCTAACATTCCAGCATAGAGCGTGATTGACAATGCAAATGAACCAGCCCATGATCATTTGCACCCATTATAACCTATAGGTTAGCCCTTTGTACCACTTCTCTATCTCTAACTGCAAGGAAGTTGACTTCCTTGTTCACCATAATATAAATGATGCCTCTGAGTGTGCAATTTCTCATGGACTTTTCTGCTGCTTTCCCACTCATCAATACTCCATTACCCTTATGTGATACAATTACCTGATCATATCTAGTGTGCTAGTGTTACAAGTCTTGGTATAAGAGTAGTAGAGGAATAGGGACTATAGCTAGTATGGTATTTACTAAAACTTGAACTGATCATTATTGAGGTTCCAGCAGCTCCTTTATACATTTTGCCAGATCAATCGCTGACTAGTAGTATTTCCTAATATAGGTTGTGGCTGATGACTCATTTGATTGCATCATCACCCAATAAGATCCTACTTAATATATCTATTTCTGTCTGATAAGGATCTGCTAATTCATTTGCTGATTAATGTCACTGATATGATAGATAATACTGATATACTGATAACCTAAGCATATAACTAATTGATTTGACTAAAAACTGATCTAACTTAAACATTGAAGCGGCAGATCATAACATTCCCCCCACTAAAGTTCAGAGGGTTCTCCTGAATCTCTTTTCTTGTGATACCAATATCTTGATGGTTCAGTATTGTCAGCAAGTCTTGCAAGCTTGAGTCTGTCTCTATGAACTAAATCTTCCCATATATTCCCTTATTTATCCACTAGCTGGTAAGTTGCAAATAGACATTCTCTGATGATCTTGAATGGTCCTGTCCAATGTGGCTTAAACTTCTCCCAAGTGTTGTTTCTTAGCAATACAAACTTCCCAACTGTCAATGCTTCTGGTGCTATAGTCTTATCAAATCTCTGCTTCATCCTTTCTGCACTTTGAGATACTTTGGCCTGTGCCTCTTGTTGTCTTTATTCCAATTGCTGGTGTCTACTGGGCTGACTAAGTTCATCTTCTAAGGCATCTGTAAGCTTTGGTTGTGTGAGATCTCCTGGAATCCTTGGTTCACATCCATACACTAAGTAAAATGGTGATTGCTGGGTGGTGTTGTGTACTCTGACTCTGCATGCAAAGAGTGCTTGGTCTATATACTCATCCCATCTACTGACAGCTCCATTTGCATACTTGGTCAGCATTTTTCCAAATAATCCATTAAAGCATTCAGTGACTCCATTAGTTCTGGGGTGATATGCCAAGGTTTTCAAGTGTTTAATCTGCTGCATTTGCAGGTAAGCCTCTAATGTCTTTGCCATAAAGTTTGCTCCTCTATCAGATAAGATATCCTCAGGGCATCCAAACTTCATCAGGATCTCATGGTAAATGAAACTTGTAACTTTATGTTCACTGGCTATTGGTACAGCTTTAGCAACTGGCCATTTAGTGGC
Organism: Basidiobolus meristosporus CBS 931.73; assembly: GCA_002104905.1. Lineage (NCBI taxonomy): Eukaryota > Fungi > Basidiobolomycota > Basidiobolomycetes > Basidiobolales > Basidiobolaceae > Basidiobolus > Basidiobolus meristosporus. The sequence goes on along the minus strand of MCFE01000631.1, from coordinate 17,342 downwards.
ATGGTCAATTGCCACTAGGATCCAATGGTTACATTTCCTGATAGTTGGCAGTCTTCTACTATAGTCAATTCCATATCTTTCAAATGGTCTTACAGGCTCCAAGGGAAAGAGTTTGGCAATTCTCTGTGATTGGCTTTGGTTGATTTGGCAATTTGGGCATGTTTTCACTAGCTTCTCAATGTCTTGTTTCATTCTGGGCCACCATGCTCTGGCTTTCACAAGACTATAGGTTCCTTCAATTCCAAGATGTCCATATCCATTGTGTAGCTTATGTATTAAATCCAAGCAAGAAACATAAGGGCAATAGGCAATAGGGCTTCCACCAACAATTTGGTAGAGTGTTTCATCCTGTACTACAAATTTGCTGGCTTCATCACAGATTATCTTTGTGATATCTTTATCCACCTCATTAGGAATGGCTTGGTCCTCCAAGTATTGTGGTAATCAGCTAGGCCAATCTGATTCATGCACCAATTTGAGTTGTGCCACTTGTTCTAGTCTTGATAAGCCATCAGCAACCATGTTGTTTTTCCCAGGGCAGTAGACAATCTCCAAGTCAAATTGCTGAATGTATTTGCTCCATCTTGTCATTCTTCTTGTTAGAACATTCTGAGTAAATATATACTTCAGTGAGGCATGATCAGTCTTTACAGTGCATTTGACTCCTTCAATATAGCATCTCCATGTCTTCAGGCAGTGTATTATAGCAGGCATCTCCTTCTCATGCACAGGATAGTTTTGCTCTGCTGAGTTCAGTTTCTTGGACTCAAAGGCAACTGAGTAGTCCTTTCCTTTGTGTTCTTGGCTTAGTACTCCACCAATTGCATAATCTGAAGCATCTGTGCACAGGGTAAACTTTTTTCTGAAGTCAGGTATTCTTAAGCTTGGCAGCTTAGCAAGTTCATTCTTGAGCATCTGAAATGCAGTCTCACAGGCTATATCCCACTTGTAGGTGTTGTCTTTCTTGAGGATATCAGTTAAAGGGGCTGAAATGCTTGCAAAGGACTTGACAAATCTCCAATAATAGGATGCCATTCCAAGGAATGATCTGAGTTCTGATATGCTATGGTGCTGCTTCAAATTCTTGATAACTTCAACCTTCTTAGAGTCTAAAGTCACTCCTGTGCTAGTCACTATGTGTTTCAGGTATTCAACGTGTTCCTTGAAGAATTCACACTTGGCTAGCTTGCCATAAAGCTTGTTCTCTCTTAGTTTCTTCAAGACCTTTTCAATGTGCACCATGTGATCCTCTTCTGTCTTGCTGTAAATCAATATGTCATCCAGGTAGATTATCACAAGCTTGTCTAAGTACTCCTGAAAGACAGTCTGCATCACCATCATGAATGTTGCAGGGGCATTAGTGAGGCCAAAACTCATGAATAAGTACTTGTAATGTCCATATCTGGTCCTGAATGCTGACTTAGGGATATCTTCTGGTTTCACCCTAATCTGGTTGTATCCTGACATGATGTCACTCTTGCTGAAAATGGTGGCTCCATTAAGTTGGTCCAAAAGCTCATCAATCCAAGGTATGGGGTACTTCTTGATGGTAACTGAGTTCAGGGCTCTGTAGTCAATGCACATCCTAAGTGTTCCATCCTTCTTTTTCACAAAAAGCACTAGTGCTCCCCAGGGTGACTTGCTGGGCCTGATGTATCCTTGCTCCCATAGCTGATCAATTTGCCTCTTCATTTCCTTCAATTCCAATGGACTCATTTGGTAAGGTGTCTTGCTTACTGGAGGGCTATCTCCTGTGTCAATGGCATGATCCACGTCTCTGACTGGTGGTAAGCTTACAAGCTCATCTGGAAACACGTCTGAATATTTCTTCAAGAGAGTCTGGACCTGCTGGGGTGCTGGGGCAGCAGAATCCTCCTGTAATACCGCCATGAGGAACATCTGAGTACCTTTTCTAAGTGCTCTTCAGAACTGGGTCTTGCTAAGTTCACTTGTCTCACACACACTGGAATTGACCAAGTTGAAATCAAGCCTGGCAGGTAATAGCACATAGGTCTTGTTGTCCTTTTGGATCTGAGTAGCATGAGTTCTCCAGTTGATTGATGGATTATGACAAAATAGCCAGGTTTTTCCAAGTACAAGGTCAAACTTGCAGTTCCCAAATATATAAACCTGTAGGTCTTCTTCATAGTCATTGATCTTCATTCTTACTGGCTGGGTAATACGGTTGCTTTTGTGAGAGTTCCCATCAGCTGTGGAGACTGAAGTTGATTTGGTAGGTTCCAAGTTGATTCCAGCTTTCAAGGCAAATTGCTGTGAAATGTACTCATGCAATGCTCCTGAGTCAATCATGATCTTGGCAGGTACTTCATTGATTACTCCATTTAAGTACAATAACTTCCCTGAGTTTGAGGTCATTTGGGACAAGTACTCTTCTGTTGTATGGAAGGTGAGTTCTAAGTGTTCTTGAAGCTCATCCTCCACATTACTGTGTTCATGGGACTCAATATGGTTGAAGGTTCTTGTTGGTTGGTGTCCATTTCTACTCTGGGGGCAGTACTTTGAGATGTATCCTTGCTGGTGGCAATTGAAACAAAGTCCTTTTTTCCTGCATTCATCTGAGGTGGGGTTCTTCTGCATAGCATCTATTTCCATTGGTACTGCTTCTGATTGTCTTCTTTCATAATGATAGTAACCTTTCTGATTAGTCACTGTAGGCTTCCCAACTCCAAACATAGCTGAGTCATAGTCAATGGCAATCTTGATGACTTCTTCAATAGTCTGAGGTCTTTGATAATTCACTTCCTTGCAAGTTTTTTCTTTCAACCCATCAATATAGTATTCAACTTGATCCAGGGGGTCCATTCTTTCAATTTGTCCAAGTAGACATCTGTACTCATAGATGTATTCTTGAACCATTCCTTTCTGTCTGAGTGTCTTTAACTTCCTTCTTAGTAGTGTCTGCCGGTGTGGAGGTTCAAAAGCATCCGGAATTTCCAACAAAAACTCATCCCAGGTAGAGATTGTAGAGCATCCCATCATAGTGGCTGACCTGACCTTGTTGTGGTACCACTGTAAGGCTGCATCTGCCAGGTAAGAAGCTGCATAATGCAACTTGCTTTCTGGAGCAATTCCTTTAGCTTTAAAAGCTTCTTCAATCTGAAAGAGCCAAGTTCCCTGGTTTTCATTGACTCTACCATGGTACCAGTGGATGTTCACACTAAAGTTGCTCTTGACAGGGCTTTGCTGGCTCTGAGCCATGGTAGTCATTCCTTGTTGCTGTTGGCTGAGGATTTGGAGTAACTGTTGCTGTTGGGCCAGGATTTGCTGCATGGCATTCTTCCATTCTTGATTGTCCAACATCTTGAGGGTGGTTTCTTCTTTCTTCAGGAGGGAGGTTTCTGGGTATTGCTGCTACCAATGTTACAAGTCTTGGTATAAGAGTTGTAGAGGAATAGGGAGTTTAGCTAGTATTGTATTCACTAAAACTTGAACTGATTTTTATTGAGGTTCCAGCAGCTCCTTATATATATTTTGCCAGATCAATTGCTGACTAGTAGTATTTCCTAATATAGGTTGTGGCTGATGACTCATTTGATTGCATCATCATCACCCAATAAGATCCTACTTAATATATCTATTTCTGTCTGATAAGGATCTGCTGATTCATTTGCTGACTAATGTTACTGATATGATAGATAATACTGATATACTGATAACCTAAGCATATAATTAATTGATTTCACTAAAAGCTGATCTAACTTAAGCATTTAAGTGGCAGATCATAACACTAGATAGTCCAAATCTAGCTTAGTTATCATCTAACTCCATTTAGAAACTGACAACTTATTGGCAGTAGGTTTTTATTCCATATCTGCTCTTGAAGATGCTTGTTGTTGGGTTTTCCATTTTGATCTAGATCTGGATCATGCAGGTGACATATCCACAGCTTTTGAGATCCCCCAAGAGTGCTCAGGAACCTCATGTATGCAGAGCACTTCTATTCTAAGATGTTTCATCCAAGTTGGTCATCCACTCAGATCTGACTTCACTTTTTGTAGGCTTGATCAAATTTGATCAAACAAGCTTCCTAGAAAAGGCCTTTTCTCTCAGTATCTTGGTAGCAGATATTACTATTGAGGTGTGGCCTGTAACCGGGAGCTGCAAATAAATTGATCTAACTATTGTTGCCAGATTAACATCTGATTCATGCTAAAAAAAAGAATTTGTAATCACTAAATGCCCAGTAATATATGTACTGGTATAGGGCAACTAGCACATTCCTCATAGTATTTCATATATTCTCCATAGTATATATAGAAACCATATGCATATACTTTTGTCAGGATCTCCAGTAGCACTTTTCTTGATGGAGGTACAAATTCCATGTTCAGATATTTATAGATATATCTTCTCCCACTGTTTCTGATACTTAATTTAGACATATAGCTTGTCTAATAAATGTCTCACAAAGTCTTAGGATCATTGGTGCTAGAAATATAACCACTATTATATCCTGCATACCACTCCAAAGTTGGCAAGTGTGAGATCACCATTCTTTAGCACTATATATTGGCATTATATATCATTCTGATCCTCAGGATACAGTCAAGCTAATCCATATATCTGTCTTCATATCCGGCTCCAAACTAGGGTGGCAGGAGGCTCCAGAGTGCAGGCACATAATTTTTGGTTCAAGTGATTACAGACTAATGTACATGCACTGCACAAACGCAGGTACTTGAAATACTGAAATAGTCTGATCCACACCCAGGTATATCCAAATCCTCAACATAGCTCCTTTATGTGATGAAAATTAGATTCATAGCACTAATACATATTCCCTGTAGTATGCTCCTTATTAATCTGGACTTTTAGCTGAAATTATGTGTTTTCCCAAATCTTCATATGTTGCAACATTTGATAATTTGAAATCCATGGACATGAACTCCTTAGATTGTAACCTCTTTTCTTTGCAGTGTCTTCTTGAAAGGAAAATGCCTCTCTATTCATAGCAATATATCCTACTTAGCAGCGCTTTCCAACAGCAGTACGTTTCTGTCTCTTGTAACTTCAGGTAGACAAGGCAATTTTTCTATAGACCAAAGACATAGCATTAAAGCAAAGTAGACACCCAAGATATAGCAAGTTTGGGGCTCATAACCAGTTGAAATACTAGAGAGATATCTTGGAAGCAATATGGAGAGTTGGATAATATACATATTGTTCACTTGTTGATTTATGGAGTTGTAACACAGTATTTACACTAATTACCAGACTACATATATGTGACTATTTGCTCATTATCAGGGAGGTCTCAGCAATATATGTGCCAATTCTCAGCTCATTTGAACAAGTTTCAGATTCTCCTAAAACTTTGAACTTCATTAATTCCTAATACTTGGCAAATATCTTACAAACTAATTTCCAAGTTACTATTCTGAGATGCGTCACTAACAAAGTGCTAGTTCATAATGTATTAATAATTTGATGAACTCATAAGTGTTTCAACGCATCATAGATCTTGCCATATCAATTTTTAATCTGTGTGCATATTCTGCTATCCATTTTGCTGTGGGGAGTATGGCACAGTAGCATCTTTAGTTATTCCATAAATTTTACTGAAGTAGATGAAATGTTTTGAGGTGAAATCTCCCTCATAGTTGGAGCATATTTTCATGATTTTTTCAGCAGTTTCTCTCTCCATCAAGACTTTAAGCTGCCTGAACTTGGAATGAGCTTCTCCTTTTCTTTTCATGATGTATATCCACAAGTATTTTGTACAATCTTCAGTAAAAGTGATTAAATACTTCATCCTATCCTGTGGATAAATCAAGTCTAGGCCCACACGGATCTAAAATAGACTTGTTCCATCATTCCAGCTGATCATGGTGCCCAATAGTGCCATAGCATGCCAGATGGTGCCTGATCATGCCACAGAGTGCCAGATGTTGCCATACAGTGCCAATTTGGGATCAAAATTGACATGCATATGACCCTAAAATAGCAAATTAATAACAAGATATACAGCACTTTCTGGCACTATGATCAATGGCACAACAGAACAAGTCTAATGATTAGATCTACTTTTTTCTTGGTATTGATTAACTCAGAGCTCTTGAACAGCTCATGGCCTATTTCCCATTTTTGCTTGCTTCAGAGTGCTCTAAATCAGCTGGGGGAACAATTTTACTCCTGAATTTAGCTGAGCATTGATCTTTTTGTACAAATACTCAAAATAAATGTGCCCAAATCTCCTATGCCAAAGCAATGGTGCTTCTTTGTTCCAGTAACTTATATTAGATTAGAGATATAACTGAATATAAGAGAACTTTTGTAGATTCTGATCTACAAAACCCAAAGCAACATGGGCACCATTTGGATCAGTGATCCAGCTTCCAGAATTTTCAAGGCTGAAAATGAGTCCTTCTGCTATGAGCTTACTTATAAACAGAAAGGTCTTGGCTACTTCTGAAGCATAGAGCACTTCTTTGAAGGCAAATGTGAGGTAGTGTTCACTGCTTCTAAGGTTTACTTGGGTTGTTCCTTCTCCCACTGCATCAAGTTTATGTTGTCACCCCATGATAACCATCTTGATTGAATTACTTGATATTGAGTAAAGAGGTCTTTTTGGTGTGTAAAGTATCAAGAAGCTCCATAGTTTATATAAATTGGGCAAATGCAATTAAAGAGTTACAACTCTTGATGTAGCAGTTGTAGAGAAATAGGGAGTTAAGCTAGTATTGTATTCACTAAAACTTGAACTGATTTTTATTGAGGTTTCAGCAGCTCCTTACATACATTTTTGCCAGATCAGTTGCTGACTGATTGTATTTACTAATGTAGGATGTGGCTGATTACTCATTTGATTGCATCATCATCACCCAATAAGATCCTACATGATATATCTATTCCTGTCTGATAAGGATCTGCTGATTTATCTGCTGTCTAATGCTACTGACTTGATAGTTAACAATGATATACTCTTAGGCTAAACATAAAACTAATTGGTTGACTAAAAACTGATCTACCTTCAACATTCAAGCAGTAGATCATGATAAAAGGCACTTTATTCATTCTTATGGTACTTTAAGACTTCCACTCCCACACTCTTAGCAGGGCAGGCTTCTGCTGTCGCAATATCACAAAGGCCTCTCTCTTGTAGCAGCATCTTCATCTTCACTTTTCATACTTTGTAGTAGGATCCATCCAACTTTCCAGCAGAGGGGAAATTGCAGTGGTAGCAGTGGTAAACATTGCAGACAGTGTGAACTTGGGGCTCATAACCTGCCATAAGAGTCTTGGAGATATTTGAAGTGACTAGGAGAACAAGTATATTATGTGGTTTCAACTCAATGATTTATTGACTTTAACAGTAGGATTTATATTTTTTCATGGACTTGGCATATGAAACACAGATAATAAGCTTAGAAAGGTCTCAGAAATATGAATGCAATGTCTGGGGCTGCTGAATAACATTCAGAACTATGTGTTATGGCTACCTTGTACATTGGTAAAAATATTTTAAATGAATCTAAACAAGACACTTGTTCGATATTATCTAAGACTTATAGGTAATGATCTAAGTAACTAAGTTTGGTGAACATTCAGGTGAAATCACAAATTCCTACAAAATACATATCAGAAATATTTGCATTTGATTGTTAGAGATTATGGTACTGTATAGCTTAACAATATTAGTTGGACTGCATGAGCTTCTTTGGACTAGGTATTACTGGAATATACTTGGAGTGTGAGCAATGTTTTCCTCCTCTAGTTGTAAATTTGCGACAAGTTGAAATACTGTTGGACATATGCCACTTCTCTAGCCATAACATTACATCATTGAGTCTACTTCTTGAGAACTAAAACTGTGCTGGCCATATTCAGATGACTGAGTTTAGTCTAATGGTATTACAAGTTTATATGAATTGGTTTGCAACAAGTGACTGTTGCAATTTAAGAAGTGATTTGGATATAAGGAACTTATCAAGAAATAGTGATAATAGTTGAACTGTTGTTTATTCATAAAGAAGCTCAGTATTTATACCTTTGTAGAAGTAATACAGCTGCAACACTAAGTAGGGAGGGTTTCTCAATATTCAGGAGCATTCTGTAACAGTTTCAGGGTTAGTACGTAATGTTTGGTAATAGTGCTAATTTGATCCTGACTATAGGGGAATAATCATAAGATCATATATCTGGAGAAAGTGGCAAAGTTAAGGCAGTAAATGAGTCCTACAGTGACTAAGACTAGCCTAGAATTGTTAAGTAAATTTTTAGCTGCTGAATGATACCAAATAGTCCAATATTTCAACACTCCCCCTCAACTAAATAATTTCTTAATCCCAATTTCTCTCTAAGGATCTCAAACTGTGGCCTAGCTAGTGGTTTTGTCAATATGTCTGCCACCATTTTGTCAGTTGGGCAGTAAACCAGCCCCACTAAGTTATTTTCTACAGCTTCCCTCACAAAGTGATGCTGTATATCAATGTGCTTAGTTCTGGCATGATTAGTAGGATTTCTAGCTAATGAAATACAACTTTGATTATCCTTGTAAATACATATTGGTTCATCTGAGTTAAAACCTAAGTCTTTGAATAATTTTTGTAGCCATATAGCCTCCTTAGTTGCTTGACATGCAGCCATATATTTGGATTCAGTTGTAGATAGTGCCACAGTTGGTTGTTTCTTGCAATTCCAAGTAATAGCTGCACCAGCATAAAGAAATACATAGCCTGTGGTAGAGCGTCTGTCAATCAGATCCCTACCCCAATCTGAATCACTATAACCATCAAATTTTTGCCTATTAGCTGCTCCAGAGTATTCCAGTACCATATTTATGTTACCTTGTAGATATCTGAAAATCCGCTTAACTGCTGCAATTTGATCTGATCCATAATTCTGCATGAATTGACTGACTATTCCAACTGCTACTGCAATATCTGGACATGTAGACACCATCAAGTACATTAGGCTACCAACCATTGATTGATAGGGAAAGTTTTGGTCCATATTTGAGCCGTTTTCATCTATAACTGGCTGAGATTTGCTTAATTTCAGGTTGTTGTCCGTAGGGGTTGCTGCAGGCTTGCAATTTTTCATTTTGAAGCGTCTAAGAATGTCCCTGATGTACTTAGACTGATTCAGCACAATTTTCTGCGTAGGTATGTCAAATTTGACCTCAATTCCAAGAAAATAGCTCAATTTTCCAAGATCTTCCATCTCAAACTTGCTGAAGAGATCTGATTTCGTCTGTTTAAGTGCCTCTTGATCACTTGTAGCTATAATTAGGTTGTCCACATAAAGAACTAGGACAATCACACCCTTTTTGAGCTGTTTCACATATATACTGTGATCTGCAGTGCTACAAGAGAACCCAATTTCCTCTAGATATGTGTCAATCTTGTTATACCATGCTCTGGGTGCCTGCTTAAGCCCATACAACAATTTTCTAAGTTTGCACACCTTATGGGGGCTTTTTGGATTGGTAAAACCTTCTGGTTGCTCCATATATATAGTTTCTTGCAAATCCCCATTTAGAAAGGCTGTTTTAACGTCCATTTGGTGTAGATCTAGACTGTGTACAGCTGCCAGGGCTAGAACTGTCCTAATAGAGTTAAACTTGGCAACCGGAGCAAATGTTTCCTTAAAGTTTAGTCCCTGGATCTGGGAATAGCCTTTAGCTACCAATCTAGCCTTGTACTTATCAACGGCACCATTTGAGGTTATCTTGATCTTGTAGACCCATCTACATCCTATTGGCTTTCTCCCATTTGGTAAATCTACCAGTTCCCACGTGTTTGCCTTGATCAGTGATTGGTACCCCTCCTGCATGGCTTGTTGCCACTTAGTAGCATCTGGACCTTGCATTGCCTGTTCCAGATTCTGAGGTTCGGCACATAAGGCAAGATAAGCTTCTTCATGATCATTGGATGTCTGCCACCAGGATCCAGGGGCATTTCTTATTCTGGCAGATCTCCTAACTGAGATAATCTGCTCTGATCTGGAACTGGTAGAAGTATCTTCCATCTCTGGCTGGATTTGGTACGTATCTTCTTCATTTGTGCTGATTGCATCATCAGGCAGCTGGCCAATGATTTTTGTGGCTTTCTGATCTGAATTCTCCTCAAATACAAAGTCCCTGCTCTTGATCAGCTTCTGAATTTCGCCATCATACACTCTATACCCTTTAGTATCTTCACAATACCCAAGAAAGATCCCTTTTCTACTCTTTGGTTCCAACTTTGAGCGTTTTTTGTCAGGGATGTGATAAAAACATCACTGCCAAAGATCCTGAGGTGCTGGAGATCTGATTTTTTGCCTGTATATGCTTCAAAGGGTGTAGAATCACGTAGTGCTGTTGTTGGGCATCTGTTCTTGATGTATACAGTGGTAGCAACAGATTCAGCCCAAAACTTGTAGTCCATTCCCTTATCATGTAGCATAGATCTTCCCATCTCTACTATTGTTCTATTTGCACGTTCTGCTACTCCATTTTGCTGTGGAGTATGAGGAACTGTGGTCTGTTGAAGTATACCAGTATACAAGCAGTATTTTGCAAACTCCTTTGAGCAGTATTCTCCTCCATTGTCACTTTGTAGAACCTTTGATTTACACCCAGTTTGTGTTTCTGCCATGTTCTTGAAGTACTTAAATGTCTCTAAAGCTTCATCCTTTGTTTTGAGGAAGTACACCCATGTATATCTTGTCTTGTCATCAATAAACATCATAGAGTATCTCTTGGCTCCAAAGGACAGTGTTCTCATGGGGCCACATATGTCTGAGTGTACAATAGCCAATATTTCGGTGGTATTGATGCCTTCTGAGCTCTTGAAATGTTGCCCAGCTTGTTTGCCATATGAACATCCCTTACAAACATTCAATTTGATTGCAATTGAGTATTTTAGGCCCAAAACAAGCTGATTTTTCACCAATTGGCTCATTTTCTGTTCCCCTATGTGTCCTAGCCTCCTATGCCGCGTCTCCCAGTTGGTTTCATCAGTTTTAGCAATGTTGACATACTCAGGTACAATAATCTTGCATTGTAACTTGTATATATTGTGATCTATGATTCCCAAAGCTAATTTTTGTCCATTTTCACTCAATATTGAGCAGCTCAGCTTAGTAAACACAGATTTCAGTCCCTGATTAGTTGCTTTACTGACTGAGAGTAGGTTCTTAGCTATTCCAGGTACATAGAGTACGTCGGTCAGTTTTGCTGTTGTTGCCCCTGAGTTATCACTCATATTTAGTTGTATAGACCCACTGGCGGTAGCTTCCAATGCAGAGTTATCTCCCAGATAAACCTTTCTTACAGGCATAGTCTTTAAGTTGCTGAACCAATCCTTTATACCACAAATATGCTGTGATGCTCCAGAGTCAATATACCATTCATTACTTTGGTTACTTGCACTCTCTTGTACAGTGACAAATAACTGTTCATCAGTAGTACTATGGTTTGCCTGCTCTAGTTTCTGTTTTTTGTCTGCTTGTTTCTTCTTGCATTCTCTTGCCCAGTGTCCTGGCTTCTTACAGTAGTTACAGCAGCCAGGTTTTCTTCGGTTTTGTTGCTTTCCCTTCTTTTCTGTATGCCTTTCTGAACTGAATAAAGCATTATCCTCAATTTTCTCTGCTTGATCATTACGTCTGAGTTCTTCATGGAGAAGTCTTCCTTTGACATAGTCTAAAGTCAAGTTGTCTTCTCTGCTTTCAAAAGAAAGTATTAGTGGCTCATACTTGTCTGGTAGGCTGCAAAGCAGACAGAGTATCTTTTCTTCATCATCTACACCAGCATTAATACTGTAAAATTCTTCTGCAAGTGTCTCCATTCTGGTAATGAGTTGTAGCATGTCATCATCTGGCTTTTTTCTCATGTTGAAGAACTTTTGTTTCAAATAAAGCTTGCTTGATACTGACTTTGCTCTAAAGATCTTCTCTAAGGATTCCCATGCTGCTTTGGCAGTATTTGAGGCCTGGATTTTTCCAATGAAGGAGTCTTGCACATTGATGCATATCGCATTGAAGGCCTTTCTCTCCTTCTCTTGAAACTTCTCCACATCTTCTGCTGTTCCTTTGGGCTCAACTTCCTTTCCTGTTACTATGTTCCAAAGCTTTCTTTCCTCAAGGTGGATCTGCATCTTGACTCTCCAAAGTCTGTAGTTCTTCCGATCAAACCTCTCCTTTACAGGGAAGATGTTGGTATTGCTTTGTTTGCTGGTAGAAGTCATCTTTAGAATAGATTAAGGCAATTGGGGCTCATAACCTGTTGCAATTTAAGAAGTGATTTGGATATAAGGAACTTATCAAGAAATAGTGATAATAGTTGAACTGTTGTTTATTCATAAAGAAGCTCAGTATTTATACCTTTGTAGAAGTAATACAGCTGCAACACTAAGTAGGGAGGGTTTCTCAATATTCAGGAGCATTCTGTAACAGTTTCAGGGTTAGTACGTAATGTTTGGTAATAGTGCTAATTTGATCCTGACTATAGGGGAATAATCATAAGATCATATATCTGGAGAAAGTGGCAAAGTTAAGGCAGTGAATGAGTCCTACAGTGACTAAGACTAGCCTAGAATTGTTAAGTAAATTTTTAGCTGCTGAATGATATCAAATAGTCCAATATTTCAACAGTGACAAGTATGGCTGGGGCTGTTGTAGTAGTATCAAGTGGCTCTCAAGATATTTGAAGTACAGTGGTGACTAAAAAATGCTCAAATAGGAGCTGTGTGGCAATGCACTGTCCATCAACCTTACATTACTTGCTATGCAGTATGTGTGTATCATGGCTGAGCAGCTTGTCACAATAGGCTCAAGGTTTTTTCCCCTTCTCCTATGTTGTTAGTTCAGAGTAGACTTGTTCATGAGTCCCACAGCTTGACACTGAACAATGTACAGCTACTGTATTGCTTTTTGTCAATATTCATGTGATGTTGAGAAAGGGCACATAAATGAAGACAAGATTCAATGGTGACCTATCATGGCAAATATTATCATCAAAACTGTGGTGCCACATACACATTTAAATGTAACAATATCTCCCATTTGGCTTGATACACTTCCATACACATGCTGCCATAAGATAGAGCAAAGCTGTCAGGTTCCTAATCAAGCCATACTATGGACAGCAGCTAAAAAATGGTTGGACTACAGCTTGCTCTGATATTTGTGCAACAAGCAAGACTATGTCCAAAAAAGTCCATGTTAGCAGTGTGCCCACTAGAGGTAATAACGCAGGCTCCTTGGGCACTTAATCAAGTAGGCAATCAAGGATATCTGCAGATCCATAATCTTGCAATACCACTTAGGCAGATGAAATGCAGCAAAAACAGCACCACTAGTAAAAGACCTGCAAATAATAATCATAATATCACCACCACCAGTATTGGTAATTGTGTGGTCAGTGTATAACAGAGAACTAATGAGGCAACTAGGGGCAGTAACCAATAGGATTGCTAAAGTGGCTCAGAGAAATCAGGGAATAATGCAGTGATACAAAGAGCCAATAATATGTGTAGAACAGTCAATATCTCAGGTAGGGAATGCAATATCCAAGTTGTAAAGAAGAAGCTCAAGTAACTCAATGCCAAAGCAAAGAATTGGGCCATTTGCAAATCTGGCAGCAGAGGAGTATGGTAGGGACTTTGAAGTACAACACCAGTGCTTAAAGATAAATCTCACATGAAAACCCTTTGCTGCATAGGTGGCATAGACTAATGTGATTGTTGAATTTTCCATATATTATTCATTATGCATCTTGGATTGCACTAATATGGATCAGATCACATTAATGGCAGATTTCCTGTATGATTATAGACTTGTGAGTAAAATATCAATAAAAGTACCCAGTCATTGTCTGAGGATGATTTTTGCAACATAACAATGGGATACATGGCAATGGATGGAGATTTAATCATAATGCATGGAAAATCAAATAAATAAAGCTGATTGCACCAAATCAATTCAAATCACCTCAGCCCAATCCTCCACCAGTTTTAATATGACTTCTTCATCTAAATGGTCTTTTCTCATCAACCCCATTGCTACCACTGGATTTCCTTTTGACACACTAGAGGAGATCTATACCAAGTACTGTGGTCCATCTACCCCAATCTACTCAAGGAGATCCCTTGTTAAGCTTCTCTGCTATTACAAGAACTATTGTCCTACAAGGTTTCATCGCACCATCCATGGCAACAGAAGTCCTAGAAGCTTTCATTCCCAGCTGACAGCAATGGAGAACCACCTTGCAGAGGGTATGAATGACCTAGAGCAAGCTTGGAGTACTAGGTTCAGAAGCTCCAATAGGCTTCCATATCCCAGGGTGCCCAGAAACAGGTTCCATATGATGAGTATCTTGGATACCTTACCAGTCAGGATTAACTGACCTTCTAGAGGGCAGAGGCACTTGTATTCTGACAAGTACAAGGCAAACTGTGTGAATTTTCAAGCGCTGTCTGACATTGAGGGTAACATCATCTGGTTTAGTGGGCCATTTGCTGGAAGTAGGCATGACAAAGCACTCTGGGTAGAGAATCATCCAGAATTCAGTAGAGGGAAATGTATGGCAGACTTAGCTTATATAGGAGAGGATTGTCAGAGATTAGGATGTATTACAGCTTATAGGAAGCCAAGTAATGGTGTGCTTTGCAGGAAGCAGAAGCACTACAATGATATATTTGATCATTTCAGAGTGAGGGGAGAGCATACATTTGGATATCTGAAGATATTCAGCATTTTGGCAGGTAAATGCAGAGGAAATTCATTTACAGGAGAAAACAGCAGAATAGGTAAAATAGGCAAGATAATTATCAATGCACAGTATACTCATACAAGAAGACATCCACTGAGAGAAATGTGTCTGGAGTATTATGAAGAGTAAATAAAGCAAGGAAAGCACTACTCTGAGCAAGATAAGTAAGATTGAGTAAAATTACTAGTAAGTATATTGTACCACTGGCATTATGGTAAAAATTATAGTGCCAGATAGTGCCAGATCAATCCAGCACTATAAACAGGCTGGCACTATGTGGCACTATCCAACAGAACAAGTCTAGTTAATGACCTTCATGTAAAAGCGCATATTATTATCTGCATCGGAAATACCCCAGACATCAGCAAGATAGCAGGTTTTTATGGGCACAATGGATTGTATTACTGTCAAATGTGTGAGATCCAGGGGATTTACTCCATAACTCACACACAATATTATTACCCAAACACCAGCACTAAGAATATCACCTTTCCACAGAGAGAATGTACAGAAGTAAGCATACAATTGCAGCATATTTAGTAAGCTATAAGCCAATGGCTGGAATATGGAATCAATTGGAAACTGGAGATACATAAGATAGAGGGTATCTCTTTGAGCAAAAGCTTTCCACTGGGAGCAATACATTTGCTTTTCAACAATATCCTTATACTGGTGACCAAGTTGTATATGCAGCATTTCAAGCTAAATGAGCCCTTTGAGATACCGGAGAAATTTGGAAGAATGGCAAGATATTTCAGCATATCTGCTACCCTAAGTACTTCTCACGGACTCCAATTAATATTTATATGCATATGCAACAATACAAATGCAAAGACTGAATGAGCTGGATATGTATTTATTCAGGTGGTGTCTGGAGCCATTCCTACCAAGAGTACATTGGAAGCATTGGGAGTCATATGTGGACATTGTAGGAATATTTATCCAGAAGCGGATCACCAATGCTAACTTGACACATCTACAGCTGTTGTGTGAGGAGTTTGTGACAGGATTTGAGCGGCTGTACTACAAACATAAAGCTGAACATGAAGATCTCTGCTGCTACTGTATTCATTAGATTTGTTCCATTGGATAGTGCAATATTGAGCCATGAGTGCCAAATGATGCCTTAGTATGCCAGAGAGGTCAAGTGAGCCTATACTTGGCCACAGAGTGAAACTTTGCTCAGTATCTTCATGCAAAGCAGCCTCTGCGTTTCACCTGTGATGCAGGAGAAAATCCATTTTTTGATGTTCTTTTTTGGATCAATGTTGTGCAGGATGTGTAAGAGCACAGAAGGACTGAAGACATGCTTCAGGTACTCAATACCAATGGCACTCTGAATCTTGCTCCTGTGGCTTGTAACATGTCAGAAAAATGCATGGCACTAAATTTAATTATAAGCCCTTTAGTGAGATCTATACAAAGCACTTATGGAGTCAGATAGTACCAGTGGACCAAGATAGTGCCATGCATTTTTCTGACATGCTACAAGCCACAGGAGCTGGATTCAGAGCGCCATGGGTACTGAATACCAGATGTATATCTTCAATCCTTCTCTGCTCTTACAGATCCTCTCCAACACTGACCTAAAAAAAAGGTCAAAAAATGGATTTTCTCCAATGCAATGGGTGAAACACAGGGGTGGCTTTGCATGAAGGTGCAGAGCTATATTTCACACTCTGTAGCCAACTATAGGTTTACTTGGCCTCTCTGGCACACTACGGCATCATTTGGCACTCATGGCTCAATGTGCCACTATTCAACAGAACAAGGCTATTCTCTACTCCATCATGCTTGGTGTGGGGAGAATATTGGGCCTTACTCCACTTTTTAGGAGTTTCTTATGGAGCAGATGTGTAGGGAGACAGTAAGACAAGTCAAGTTGCAGGTACTACCATATCCCAATCTCATCATGAATATTACCTTCAAGTCTGTCATGGATGTGATGAGTTGGCACATGGAAGACAGCCAGAAGAAGTAAGAAAATACCAAGGACAAATATGCACATGGAGACACCTATGCCTATGGCATTAAGAAGCTAAGCAGCCCCAATATGTGGGTAATCAGTTAAGTAATGCAAAGTTGGGTTGGGTGCAACAAGCAACTAAGTCTTATTAGGAATAATCTACCAAGGTATGCTGAACTTCTCTTTGTCACAAGCCAACTTCTGCACTATTCAATACAGAATTCACACAAACAAGAGCCAGAGTGCACCTATAAGGTGAACTAGAATCCAGCAGGGAGAAGGAATATTTTGGCTAAATACCCAGATGTTCTTTGCAGATATTCCGGAGGTATTTATGGCAGAAGTGGCAACAACCAAACATATGTTTGCAAGATGTATATGTTACCTGCAGTACAAGGTATACGGTAACTTTGCAAGTATCACACTAAAAAGCCATAAAGTGAGGTGATAGAAGTATGTCAATTATGGCAGGTGTGTATGTTTGTATAGGTTAGTAAGCAGGAGGCCATAGTTTTTTTGATTTGAACTATATGTGGAATACCTAAGGTTGTAATGGGTAAGCAAATAAAGAGGGGTGATTCCACAGTGGAATATATGAATTGCACAAGTGGAGGTAACAAAAGGAAATACCATTTGGTAACTTGGTACTGTTGCATTATACAG